>OX439131.1:235000-534468 GCA_949318235.1 Ecdyonurus torrentis
ATTAAATTTTTGAAAATTGAAACATGACGTCACAGGCTGTAACTTATACATGTTGGCATAGGAAAAACTTACCGACCGTGACGTCATTTCGAGACTTTCAAGAATTATTTAAAACGACTACTTATGAATTTAAAAATTAAAAATTCTTATATCCGTCGACTCAGGACAATGTCCTCTTATAGAATATAAAACAAAATTATATAGACCCTTCAAAAAAAAAAAAAAGTTCTAATTTTGTTTCTCCTCATGACGAGATAGAGGTCTTAGTTTAAGTATATTACAGTGACGTGTGTAAGTCGTAATGAAGAACATTTTGTGCTGCTGTGAGTGTACAATAAAGCGGAAGTGAATCACGTACCGCGTGCCAAGAAAGGTAAAGTTGGCAGCCCACGTATATATGTATGTTGTGTACTTATTATAGCTCAGTTTTCATAGTCAAGTCAGGCTGGAGTTATGGTCTATACGATGTTTTACTGATACTTGAAGCCAGAGAGAAGAAAGTAAAAAGTATGATATACGACATATACGTTCACTTGGTTATTTACAAGAAACGTGGATGTCCATCAACATAAGACTTGATCTAGTAATCTAATACACACGCAATCTAACACTCACTAACTAAAAGTCCTAAAAATCAAAGTACAATCAATTTACAATAATCTTTCAAAAATTTAGTTATCCCAAAATTGTAATATTAAAATTGTGATAGGCAAATAGTTGTCAATTTGATGTGTAAATGTGTCTTGTATAATCTACAAGAGTGATATGAGATTGACGCTGATTTATTTATAAATTATTTATATAAAAATTTATAAATGATTTAAGCACAAAGTTGCTTACTTAATATCAGTTGCAAAGGAGCTATTTGTAGATTATGTAAATATTTATTGTGTGTTTTCCTTGGACAAGATCTATAGTACTTGTATGTACTTGTACTTTGTACTTATAGTACTTGTATGTAATCCTCCAATTTATTTATTTATTATTATTTATTTATTTATTTCCAACACAAGTAAACACATACACTCACACATATTGACTTAATTGACATAGTGTGACATTAATTAACTTGATCACCGTGACTTAAGTTAATTAAACACCTCCATGCTCACGTTGCACCAGCCAGCCACTGATTAACTGATGTTGGAAAATATATTTTTAACTTTAAATATAATGTTGTATGAACTGCCTGGGTCAATAAAATATTTTCTATTTCTAATAATTTTTATGTCAAGTTCTTTACGTATAATATACATAAGTCATATATATACTGGATATACAATACATATATACATATATATACAATACATAATATGGTCTATATACTCATATTCTGCCAGTGATTTAGAATTGTCCAACAATTTGCATGTAGGACAATTTCAATGAACAACTTTCCATTATTTCTCTCATGTTTAGGATGAAATTGAATTTAATAAATGTTCGGCTATTTATCGGGGTTAATTTGTATCGCAGTCTCTCTCTCTCTCTCTCTCTCTCTCTCTCTCTCTCTCTCTCTCTCTCTCTCTCTCTCTCTCTCTCATTAAGTCAGCTAACTCCACTATAAACAATTAATTTTCATTCCGTATGTAAAAGTTTGGTAAAGCACTAAAAATTGTCTGCCTCTTGTATTTGTCGTCAATTTTCCTGCAGATTTTCTTTAATGTTATATATTATGTGAGATCGAGTCATATACAGTACAGTACAGTATACACGCAAACATTAATTTTACAATGATCTATTTATTACCATCTATCAGCTTATAGTCTACATTTAGGGGATTAACGGTTGAATTACATATATTATAATATAGTGCATCCCTTGCGTGTCAGTCAGTTCTCAGTGAACTAGCTCAGCTGTAAGCCAAGCTGTAAGCCAAGCTGTAAGCCCAGCTACGAGCCCAGCTATAAGCCCAGCTATAAGCCCAGCTATAAGCCCAGCTATAAGCCCAGCTATAAGCCCAGCTATAAGCCCAGCTATAAGCCCAGCTATAAGCCCAGCTATAAGCCCAGCTATAAGCCCAGCTATAAGCCCAGCTATAAGCCCAGCTATAAGCCCAGCTATAAGCCCAGCTATAAGCCCAGCTATAAGCCCAGCTATAAGCCCAGCTATAAGCCCAGCTATAAGCCCAGCTATAAGCCCAGCTATAAGCCCATGCCATGCATGCAGATGACCACGCCCAGCGCCATGTTAAGTGGCAATATATATACAAGAGAACGAAGTAAGTAAGTAAGTAAGCAAAGCAGGCAAGATCGAGGCAAGGTCACGAGTAACTTTCTCTTGTATGTATACCTGTGAGCAGAGTCGAACCCGAGCCATGCATGACTGCAATGTATGGACAATATATCCATGCACATGTACATAATAGACATATGCACATGTACAGTGTGTGAGGCTGTGAGCAGAGTCGAACCCGTGCCATGCATGACTGCAATGTACGGACAATATATCCATGCACATGTACATAATATATATGCACGCATGTACAGTGTGTATCTTAGACATATACACATGGTACAGTGTGTATCATATAGACATATATTATGTATAATATTTATGCAGTCTATATTAAGTGGCAAAACAGAGTAAAATTTTATATTTGCACGCACATAACAAACTGTTGTTACCATAGCATAAACATTACTATACATTGGAACATGATAAATAATTATGCTATACTCGATAATATTTAACATTTATGCTACGTTTTATACGGAAGCATGTAGCATACATGGAAATAAGCTAGGTTACTTTAGCCAAATCGTTAATAATATAACTTTGGATTACTGCCTTAACTATACAACTTATACAACGTGAGATATGGCAAGGGTGTATGCGCATGACGTCATGTTTACTGCGCTTGGAGGCCATACTGAAGTAGTAAATAACATAGGACAAACTTTGTATTTGCGGCTATTTTCTTTGTGAAATCGGTTAATGTTATTTTTCTCAGTATTTTTAATCTGACAAAATGTGTTATTTTCCTATATGGCGTATATATATGTTATTGAGTGATCCAACATGGCCTCGACTTAAACATGAATGCATACAGCTACAGTATATCTGATATGTTATGTAACGTGGTGCAGGCAAGAACCTCTAGATTGACTTACGTATACGTGGTAATGTTTTTGTGAACTGCACCAAACAACATCAAAAGTGATGAAGTAACATTGGAGAAGATAATTTAAAATGGATTTCCTCTTCGCTTTTTATACTCATCGCGTAATTGAAGTTTTTTTTTTTTTTTTTTGCTGTCATCAATTTTCTTTCTGAAAGTTCAGTGGCAACAACAACAGCTGGCTTGGCAGCTCAAGCTCAGATATATATATATATATATATATATATATATATATATATATATATATATATATATATATATGATTATACATACAAACAAAGGTATATTAGACAGACGTTACATGTGATGACTGCACAACATATTTCGAGCAGCAAATCACTGCATGCACTCGATCAGCAAAGAAAGAAATTCCACATTACATTGATTGTCATTTACTTCATACGAAGTTATTGAGCTACAAAAGTTTATATCACTTTGAACTTAAGCAATAGTTATTTGACTGCGTCTATGTGATAGCTGCGATACACGGAAACAATAATTAAATCAAGATAATACTAAAGATACTAAAGAAAACCTATTGGAAATAATTGAATATGGAATAAATATTTTTATATTTTGTTTTTACTTAATAATAATTATTAATTAATTATTTAAAGATTAAATATTTTATTGTGTTCCATGTCTTTACATAGTAGAACACAGAGTGTATACGGTAAATTTATACCAAACAATGAATTTCTATTAGCAAGTGGGAATAACATGTATTTAGATTTAGATAAGAGTTTTGCGTCAACTGAAATCTCCATCTGATTGCATTGAATGGCCGTAAGCCAAGAGAAATTCATTTTTTAGTAACATCTCTGTACGAGGTATTTAACTGTGTTTATTAATGAGGAAGACTAATGATTTTTGGGACAGTATTTGAGCACATTTTTAGAAAGAGCATAATTAGTAGATTCTATTGACATCAATATTTACCTTTATTACTTAAATTTCAGCGATTAATTAATGATTTAAAAGTGGCGGCCACGCCCCCAAGAAGCCTGTGCCGTTAGTCATTTGTTTGAATTTGCAGCGGAGTCTGATCTTCTTCTGCAAATTTTGACACGAGATTTTAAAATTTACGCGAATTTTCAAATTCTCGAATCCAAATTTGCAGAAGAAGATCAGACTCCGCTGCAAATTCAAACAAATGACTAACGGCACAGGCTTCTTGGGGGCGTGGCCGCCACTTTTAAATCATTAATTAATCGCTGAAATTTAAGTAATAAAGGTAAATATTGATGTCAATAGAATCTACTAATTATGCTCTTTCTAAAAATGTGCTCAAATACTGTCCCAAAAATCATTAGTCTTCCTCATTGTCTATTCATTAGTATAGTTATTTAATTTTATTGTACAATAATTTGTACGATAACAAAGCTGTGTCCTAACTTTGCTTGAGCTGTCACTTCAAATTTGGCTGTTGTTCGCCTCGTGACGTCACGGGGACTTCAACTGCCGCAATGCTGCATGCTCGTCTGTGTCATATATATTAAGTGACTTAGTATGCATGCATGCATTTTTTTTAGTTCTATATATAGTTATATACATACTGAAGTGTTTGGTTCTATAGCATATAAAATACAGCATATATTTTTTAATGATTTTTATTTATTTCTTATGTGAATTGCGTAAACATGCTGCAAAACAATATTTATATGCTGCATGCATGCAGTATAAATATAAAGTATATTGCATAAATTATGTTGTTGTGGAGAAGTTTTGCTGAATATTAGTTAGTTGTATATTATAATTACGAATATATATATATATATATATATATATATATATATATATATATATATATATATATATATATATATATATATATATATATATATATATACGTATTTAGATGTACATGAACATGGTAATTGCTACAGTTGAGGCTGCAGCTACATGTCATTGCAATAAACTTGCTAGCTCGCTCCCATGTATCACTGCACATATATATTGGCATAGTTTTATATCAGATATATTTACTATTGCATAGACAGATCGAGGCACATAATACAAGCTACATCTACACTCCAAAACTATAAAGTAGATCATTGCTAAGGTACTCGAGTAATTGCATTTCAATTGAGAATGTAATTACTTGAAATATATTTTGCTTTCAAAGTGAGTGAGGCGGGGAAAGTGTGGCGGGCGGCGCGTGCACGCTTGCCGCTTCATCGCTCTCATTTTTTTATTTATAATATTATATTTAGATTACGATTTATATTTATTTACATTTTTAAACAATACAACTTTCTGTGTGTGTGTTTAAATATCTGTCTGTAATAACTGCACATTATACCTTAATACCAATCAATCAATCAATATAATCATCTTTGTGAAATAAATGAAAGGGCTAAAGGCTTATTTTGAGGTCTATTTATTTAAATTGATTGTTGTTTTATTTCCTTATAAGGCCACCGATACATCATGCAGCACACGACATTGCAAAGGCATAGAACACGTTGAACAGAAGACGTGCCTAATATCCTAACATACTTAAATATCAACGTACATTTGGCCGGAGTCATTGATTTCTAATTTATATTACATTGACAGCTGCGGGTTTGTGACGTCACAGCTTACTAGTCTAAGCACGAGGAAATAGGCAAGCTGTGACGTCATAAACCCGCAGCTGCCAATTTGTTCATGGAAAGTAAATTAGAAATCAATAACTTCGGCCAAAATAACGTTGACATTTAGCTATGTTTGGATGTTAGACAAGTTTTTTGTTTAAGGTGTTCTACGTCTTTGGCAGCGACTTATCAATAAGCAGATAGATACTCGATAGCAAGATCTCTTCGTTCCTGCCGTCATCCCTGCTTGCTTGACATTATTTCTTACATAACATCATAGTCAAGATGTTCAGCATAATTACTTATGTTATTACAAAATATCAATATTTGTGCTCTACAATATAGCAAGTGTTCAATGTAGCAACATAATGTATGCTATATTGTACAGTGATTATACTACATAACATAATAGTTAAATGTTCAGCATAATTACTTATGTTATTACAAAATAACAACATTTGTGCTCTACAATATAGCAAGTGTTCAATGTAGCAACATAATGTATGCTATATTGTACAGTGATTATTCTACATAACATTATTTATTTATTAGCAAGTGTTCAATGTATAACATCAACTACGTGATGTATATAAAATACTTGTAGAAACTGACGCAGTAGCTAAAAGTTGCCAAGTGATGCTGTGTGAGATATGTTTAGAAACTTACACATTACAGCATTGACTTGACTGAAAAGTAAGTTAATCATCATCCTCTCATTGCATTAATATTAACTGCTGCAGTACATATATATATATATATATATATATATATATATATATATATATATATATATATATATATATATATATATATATATATATATATATATATATATATATATATATATACAATTTCTCCTGCAGTAATTGAGGTCTATGAGTAATTATAGCTACAGCAATTATAACACTGCACAAAAAATTATTGAATTTATTAGAAATCTCTCACTTAACACTGAAATATTAATGTCATTCATTCTCTCTTGACTTTGAAATTTTATAATTTATTAATTAAGCAATCAAAGTACAGGCAGGCAGGCAGGCGGGTTTTCTCTCATTTAATTTTAATTGCATTACTTCCACATTCCAACAGTTTTGTAATTAAATCAAAACGATCATTTTTGTAACCAAAACTTAATTCTCCAGTCGTCAAAACTCGAACAAATTTTACTTTTTATCGTTAGCAAATTTCATGAGGTTGTAAAAATTAAGTGAAGCAATTACTAATTTAATTTTACTTTTTGACCGCATTACAACTGAGCAGTTATTATATTGTTTGTCACGAGTGCTTGTGCACCGACAAAATATAACTGAAACTGAACGTAATGAAATGATTATACGATAGCTCAATAATGCAGCAACATCCAAGGTTTATCTCTGTATAAACCTTGCATAACATCATAACTTATGCTATATTGTATAATGATTATACTACATAACATAATAGTTAAGATGTTCAGCATAATTACTTATGTTATTACAAAATAACAACATTTGTGCTCTACAATATGGCAAGTGCTCAATGTAGCATCAATTAGTTTTTTTATATTTTCCGAATGGTAGAAGCTTGGGGTTTCCTAATTTGGTATTCTTTATTTCGGGACCATACAATGTTTCGTGAGAAAACTATTGCATATTGATTAAGACTATAGAAATATTTGAATGAGAAATGCTAATAGACACTATTTTATACGTGTTTTTAGAACTACTGTAGAAATATTTAAATGATGATACAGCATGCACTATTTTACGTGTTTTTTAGCTTAATAAAAAGTTGAAGTATTTTTCATGGTCAGTAAGATCCCAAATTGTGTATTATGGTTATATGTGTTATGTTGTAAATCAATAGTAATGGTAATTAATCAATATTGTACTTTAGCAATCGCTAAGCTAAGTGAGCTAGAGAAGAACTGAGAACACCAACGTACGTACAAGCCGAGATACATATATAAATATCAAGTTATATATATAGTACATAGGTACATCAAGTTATATTATAGTGTGTATGTATGTATATAGGTATATATTATATACGTAAAGTCGATCCTGCATGTTCTAAATGAGGACCAGTTTTTTGTGAAACTGACTTGCTTGAGCTGGCTGGCTCACTTGCTTGCTTGCCAGGTTTAAACTTTGGTGTTTAATTTAAAGAAAGTTCGGTCAACGTCTTTCTAACTTTCAACTATCTTGTCTTGTACTTCGCAATTTGCATCTCAGCTTCTCACTTTTTTGTCGAGAGAGAGAGAGAGACAGAGAGAGAGAGACAGAGAGAGACAGAGACAGAGAGAGACAGAGAGAGAGAGAGACAGAGACAGAGAGACAGAGAGAGACAGAGAGAGAGAGACAGAGAGAGAGAGACTGCAATGACTTTGGTGTCGCAGAAATTGATATGATGTACAGTTAAGTAAATATAATTACATGTAAGTAGATGGATGTCAACGTAATTTCCAACTGTGCTGAAATATGCAAGTAATGCCCTAGCTGTCTATGAGGCTATGTACACTATATACAATAAAAACTGCAGCCTAGCGAGTTCTTGTCATTCACATGACTATATATATATTGTTGGTTTTATTGCAGCAGGTAAAATGAATGGACAATAAAGTATATAAACTATATACTTACTGTACATATAGTGGAGATACCATGGATTTAAATGGAGCATTGATTACAAGACTGTATAGAAGTCCACTCAATTAAGAAGTTTATAGATTGTTCGCGAGGTCACTGTACGTTATTTAATTAAATTTCAACAAAATATGCATGCTTTACTGCAGTTATATAATTATTTTGATATTTTTATTTAATTATCATATTAATATACTAATGCATCATGCGTATTGTTTGTTATAGCAAATACATAATACATTTATATATATATATATATATATATATATATATATATATATATATATATATATATATATATATATATACCTGCAAGTATATGTAGTACCTGTATAACTGCAGGTATATAGGCAGCTAGGGTAGTTTTGTGACGTCACAGTGAGCATGAGAAGGTCGACCTGGGTTACTTATGTAATTACAAAGTAAGTACGTATACTATAATGTAGAGCTAAGCACACTCAAAAGTTGAGAGAGAGAGAGAGAGAGAGATCAAACCCCCGCAATGTTGGTCTGAAGCTGCTCTGCACAGTATGGTCCACCGTTAGATCGCGAGGTATCCACATCAAGTGATACAAATATATCGGTACATGGTTCACACGATCAACTTATAGTTGTTATCATCTAACTTAACAAAGTTAATCTCATCTCATCTGGCTTTCCATTGCGTGCACCCAGGTCGTAACCTCAGCCATTTACTTTAATTAACTTTTTAATTAATTTTGTAGCTGAGAAGTTTTGATCACATGTATAGCTATATGAGGAAATTGTTCAATTTCTTTGTATTGAGTTGCTTTCAATTTTTATTTATTGTTTGTTGCTGTTGAAATTACATACATATTGATTGCAATATTTTACCTGGTACATGTCCGCAGCCAGGTTAGTGTGGCTTCGAGGAAATATAATTATATAAACTGCGAGGGAATTACACACAGTTGTTGTATATAGCCAAATATATATCTGCTATACATACTTAATATATTATTTGTGGTGGCCAAATATATCATAATGCATCACTTCTACTGAATAGTGCATTACCTTGCTATATAGTTACTTCACCTGTAGTTATCATTATTATAAGATTTACCTCTGTACTACCTGGCTAGCTACTTCACCTGTAGTTATCATTATTATATATATGATTGAGCTATGTACTGTACTACCTGGCTAGCTACTTCACCTGTAGTTATCATTATTATAAGATTTACCTCTGTACTACCTGGCTAGCTACTTCACCTGTAGTTATCATTGTTATATATATGATTGAGCTATGTACTGTACTACCTGGCTAGCTACTTCACCTGTAGTTATCATTATTATAAGATTTACCTCTGTACTACCTGGCTAGCTACTTCACCTGTAGTTATCATTATTATATATATGATTGAGCTATGTACAGTACTACCTGGCTAGCTACTTTACCTATAGTTATCATTATTATAAGATTTACCTCTGTACTACCTGGCTAGCTACTTCACCTGTAGTTATCATTATTATAAGATTTACCTCTGTACTACCTGGCTAGCTACTTCACCTGTAGTTATCATTATTATATATATGATTGAGCTATTATACAGAGTACTACCTGGCTAGCTACTTTACCTATAGTTATCATTATTATAAGATTTACCTCTGTTATACTACCTGGCTAGCTACTTCACCTGTAGTTATCATTGTTATATATATGATTGAGCTATGTACAGTACTACCTGGCTAGCTACTTTACCTGTAGTTATCATTGTTATATATATGATTGAGCTATTACAGAGTACTACCTGGCTAGCTACTTTACCTATAGTTATCATTATTATAAGATTTACCTCTGTTATACTACCTGGCTAGCTACTTCACCTGTAGTTATCATTGTTATATATATGATTGAGCTATGTACAGTACTACCTGGCTAGCTACTTTACCTGTAGTTATCAATATTATTTGATTTTCCGTTGTACTATACGTGGATATAAAAATACTTCACCTGTCCTATCATAGTTATAATATTGATTTGAAATTTAAAAATCAATGTTCGTAATATTTACTCATCCTTAAAGTTATGATAAAAAAATTCATGTAAATTTTTTGTGCTGTGGTCCAACATTTCTATATGCTATTTGACCAAAACCTGCAGCTAAATATGAGTGTTGAATATTAGCGTCGCCTTTTGCCCCCAGTGCAGTGTAACAAAGCAGTTTTGCAATTTGCTCCACAAACTTTGTAAATAGATGTAAATCAATATATAGGACTAGCTGAGAAAATTACATCGATAAGTAAAATCAATTATGAAATATGATTTAGTTAGGTAAATTTCCGGTGTATAGATATGCCGACTATGCGTGTTCATATTTTATATTGAAATTGAATGAGGTAGGTTGAAAGTCGGGCATGTTATGTAGTAGAAAGTAAGAAGCATGGCACCGCCCACCCATCTTAAATATCAAACACAATCTCACTTAATATTGTACAAAGTTGTGGGACTAACTCTCAATACATTCAGATCAAATCTATCTCCAGCATTGCGATATATACAGAAGAATTTCAGTATTTGTCGTTGCTGTGGAGTTATAAGCCATGAACGAGTTTTTTAATTGTTGTATAACGATTTTTCAATCACACATAAAGAATGTTTAAATTTATTTTAAATAATAGTTCGTTAAGGGTTGTATATAGATGGCTAGTATCTCAAAATTAAAAAGAAAACTTTGAAACTATATGATGCCATTTGGAAGTTAGTTAATTGTAACAGCTACCTAGGATAAAATTTTCAGAACCCGTGACCATCAGATAAGAGAGAAAATAATTATTTAAATTAACATGGGCTCTTATGGGACTAAAACTTAAAAAAATCATAATTTAAAATCTGGCATGGTGACCCCCCCAATTTTTTTTTTACATTTTTGAATATACCATATTCTAATGTATCACTGTGCAAAATTTCAGATTTTTCCTTCTTTACAATAATTTTTTAGTCAAATCCCGCGCAGTACGTGATTTCTCGCTTTAATTTGAAGACAGGGGTTATTGTGCACGGAAATATTATAGCTTGGATGTAAAGACAAAATACGTGTAGTAATTACCCCTAGCTAAAAATTATACAAAACATTAATAATGCTGTATTGCATACTAACTTTGCTGTACAATATATAGTAGCTTTACTATGTTGTACACATAACTATGTATGCTTAGCAATGCTGTGATAACAATAAAGGCTCACATTATGCCACTGAACTTGATACTCATGCAGGAACTATCGTGGGTCAATAAAGAAATCTTATATCTCACATGCAACCCTTATATCACACAAGCCTGATTGATCATTAATGTATTTCTATCAATGAAGTAAAATAATCAAAATCAAAAGAGGTCATATTTAGTAATGCATCAATACAACAATTTTAACATACGCAAATAATTGATCCACTTTTATGTGACCATGCATAGCTGACCATGCAGTGTGGACCATGCAGATTAACTAAAACTCCCCATATATATATATAATATATATATATATAAAAGAGCATGTTGTTGTTATTATACATGTTATTATTATGTTATATAAATAAACTATGTGTAATATTTAATATTGTAACTAAAAATGAAAAACTAAAAACGTCTCTCGCCTTATTTATAATAAATTTGCCAGCTACAAATTGCTAACTAAGGTTTAAATTTAAATTAAAACAAATTAAGTCATACGTTATTAAATATGACTTTGAAGTGCGACTGCTGCAAGTTTTCCTGGTATTATTATCATAATCATATTTCCTTAAATATACTGACTTAACCATGGGAAACCTGTGACGTCACCTGCTGCGACTGAGAGTTATTTAATTATGCACGGTCAGATATGTAATAATTACGTGTATGTATATGCATGGGCATAAGTATAATAATTATGTGGTCGAGCCAAATTTTTAACAACGTTTGTCATACTTATTATTTTTCATGTATTAATAAAAAATATATAAATTTTTTATTTGGAAATAAAAAAAAAAATAAAAAAATGTTTCGCTAGACAATCTGAAGCGGTGTGGAAAAAGTCGCCTTCCCACTAATTTACTCTCATTTAGTAATAAAATATTGCAGAACAATCCTATTACTTTCTTGGCGTCTCTCTCTCTCTCTCTCTAAGAAAACTACTGCACCGAGGCTAACATTTGTTTTAACACGTAATACTAGGTGACATTTTTATATGATTTGATATTTTGTTGTTTGTTTGTCGGTATAGGGTCTATGCATTCATGTTAAAGTCGACGCCATGTTGGATAACTCAATAACATGGGTGACATAGGGAAAAAAATCATTTTGCCAGTTTAAAAACACTATGCAATATTTTTGAGAGCATTGATGTTGTAAATATGTTGAATTAGTATCTCAAGTATGTGAGAAAAATAGCGATAACAAAAAATTAAACGATTTCCCAAAGAAAATTGGCTTAAATGAAGTTTGTCCTATGCTGAGCAATGTTATGCACTACTCCAGTATGGCCTCCAAGCGCAATAAATATGACGTCATCCGCATACACCCTATACATCTAGGTATTGTCATCACAACTACACGTGTGCTTTGTAATTATATTTAGCCTATAGCTAGCTGGCTGACTTGGGAGAACTAATGTCAATTTGGACATCGGCTTGTTAGTTACTTTGTCCTTGACTCAGGCAAGATGGTCAGGTAGGCAGGAAGTGAGTGAGTGAGTCTGCTTAGAGAGAGAGAGAGAGAGAGAGAGAGAGAGAGATTTCTGCGAAAAGTTTAGAGCTACGCCTCTGCGTTGTCATGCCGAGCACGCACTCAGCGCGACGTGTCGCGATTTTATCTCCAATTATATGAAATTAACAATCAAATTTGGAGACCTTTTTTTATTCAAATTTGGCATAATGTTTTTTATATTATATCTATATATCAAACAAAATAGAGAGAGAGAGAGAGAGAGAGAGAGAGAGAGAGAGAGAGAGAGAGAGAGAGAGAGAGAGAGAGAGATTGTATATAGAGATTGTATGTATCTATTACTAAGGAGGCAAATATACAAACCTCTCATATGCTTAAGTATTGTGAAGAAAATTCACTGGTTGTCAATGAGAGTAAAACTAAATATGTAATTTTCCATACTGTACATAATAAAAAAATTCCTGAGATCTTGGATATAAAAATAGGTGATACTATAATTGAAAGAGTACACAGTATGTGTTTCCTTGGTCTCACTGTCAATGAAAACTTATCCTGGTTTGAACATATAAATAAAATCTCTTCTAAATTGAGCTCTGCATGTTATCTATTAAAAAAATTATCAAATGTTATACCTGCCTCATCCCTTAAATCTGTATACTTTGCTCATTTTCAGTCTAGATTGCAATATGGGTTGGTCTTTTGGGGGAGCTCTACACATACACACAGGATTCTCTTGTTACAAAAGAAAGCCATTAGAACTCTGTGTAACAAACCTTTCAGAGAATCCTGTAGGGGATTGTTTGCCCAAAATCGTATACTAACAGTGACTGGTCTATATGTTGTTGATGTTATATGCTTTGTTTACAAGCATCCATGGTTCTTTACAAGAAACGTGGATGTTCATCAACATATGACCAGATCAAGCAATCTAATTCATAATGAATCTAATAATCTGACACTTACCACTAAAAGTCCTAAAAATCAATGTACATCAATTTACAATCATCTTTCAAAATTCTTAATATCCCTAAATTGTAATAATAAAAATGTGAGGAACATAGTTGTCGATTTGATGTGTAAATGTGTCTTGTATAACTTAAAAGAGTTCTATGAGATTGACGCTGAATTATTCATACAAATATTTAAAAACAAGCACAAAGTTGCAAATTTGTGAGTTGTAGAAGAGGAGGGACTATTTTTGTATATTCTGTAAATATTTATTTTGTGTGTTTGTTTTTTTCTCCTTGGACAAGATCTATATTACTGTATGTAATCTTCTGATCAATAAACTTATTTATTTATTTATTTATTTATTTATTGCATGGACTTTTTATTTTAACTATGAAGCCAAAATTGCATGACTTTAGGCAACCAATATAGTAGCTGTTCAGCTGCACAGTGTATTTTATTTGATTGGATTTCAAATGAGATTAAATGTAATAAAATTTTATTGCACTTTGATCGGTGAACAAACCATGAAACTTTAATTTTTATGTATTTATTATTGGGTAGACCGAAATAATAAATTACGTAATTTATGCTTCATTTGTCATTCATAAATAAATATGCTGTACAACATAATATTTATGCTATATAACATAGTTATTATGCAGTATAACATAAGTTATGTACAAATGGGGCTAAAAGTGCTCTAGCATGATTATCACGTAGTTATTTGTTTTGACTGTATGTGGTATGCCGACATCAGTTTCATCAGCTCCTCACAACATCAAAGTAAAACACAATTAAGGGAGTAGGGTACCGACCTTATATCTCAAAAACTATACATGGTTTGGGTCTAAATTTGGTGTCATTGTGTAGCTAAGGGTCACACCTAGCTGTGATAAAAATTTCAAGATGTTTTAACCGTCCCGAAAAAAAGAAAAAAAATTATTGAAATTAACATTAGGCCTTATCGGCTTAAAATTTCAAAAAATCAAATAAAATTTGCACGGTGACCCCCACAATTTTTATTTATTTAAAATTGTCTCAAGCTGAAGTATCATTGTGCAAAAGTTCAGAATTTTTTGACGAGAAAAGTTTGAGTCTAATGTCCGATGTCGGTCCCCTACTCCCTTAAAGTAGATAGATCCACAATGTGCAAAAATACTACTTGTTTAACTATAAGGTCTGCTCTCTACATACAATCAGGTTTGGGTGCTAGGCTATAGTTAACTATAGCTAGCTAGCTCGAGGCTGCAAGTCGACTTTCACTATACTACACTTACTTACACTCTGCACAGCTGCTGCTACAGTACAGCAATATATATAAGATCAATTATAATTATGTATATACAGCTAGGCGCCGCGTGGCGTCACTTAACTTGCTGATTGTTACGTAACTTTACCTAGCTCGCAGACACCGGAACTTAATTAATATAACAATAATTAACCTCAGGCAACTTGGAGTCGCAGCTTTGCATGGACAGCCTAGCTAGGGTTACCGGAGATAACAACAATTGTGTTTAGTTGTCGTAAATATCAGCATGTATGTATATATGTACTGTACATACAAAGATCACATAACGTATTTTGTATAAATACGCCCTTTCAAAATTTGTATTTTATTTTATTTTTTTATTGTTTGTTTTTTTAATAAAAATAAAGACGTTTATTTATTTATTATGGTCTTTAATATACGTATGTAATATCTATTGTTTATTTTATCGATGAATAAGTTTTTCTGATATGTGAGATCACTTTTGGTGTTTAGGTGTTTTGTCTTTTCCTCATAACTTGCTTGTTGTTTTGTTTTTCTATGCATAATTTAAATTTTAACTATTATTATATTATAGTGTTTTTTATTAAAATTATTGCCACTTCAAAGCAGTTTAGTCGAGAGAGAGAGAGAGTAAATTATGCCTGATTTCTCCCAATAAAAAGCCATTAATTATTATAATTAAATTATTGGTGTGTACTGCAATGTACCTTGCTGTTTTCCTGGCTGCTCCCTTAGCTGCTGTTTAGCTCGCTCCATGATAAACATGTACGCTCTACTGTATTGTTTTTGTTATTACAAATCATGATGTTTGCAACAAGTGGAAAGTGAAGACAAATATTTGTGAAGTAAAGTGACTGACTGACTTAATTATAATTAATTATTTTTGACCGCCGGTCTCATGTCACCAAATAAACATGTTTTTGAAAACAAAACAAAATTTATGACATTAGGACGTTTGTGTGTCGCAGACCACGATCTTAAAAATTTGACAATTTTTAGACGTTGCGTCATTTACAGATCACATAAAGAACAATATATATTTTATGTTAGACCTTACTACTCAGTTAGCCAGAGAAAACTGCTGCCATGTTACTACGGACGGTGATATTCAAATAACTCATTCTAGATAACATAATATTAGTACTGCATAAGTTATTTTACAATTTATAATATTTGTGATTTGTAAGCTAACATAAGAAAACAGACTTCAATCAAATTTTATGATCGGTATAACATGTATGATAGAACAAAAGTTAGCAGATCTGTGCAGCATGGTCGCCACGTTGCAGAAAGTTGAAGTACTTATACATTTCAGTAGAGTACCGAGTACATATGGTATGTACATAGTACAGACACAGGTGCAGTGAACCTTGACCTGGCCAGCCAGGCAGCCAGCCAGGCCACGTGACGTCACCGACACCCACGTACATACTGACTGTACGTATATATACTCTGCTCTAATTGTGACACATCCATACATACATATACATATATATAATATACATATAGCTGGCAGTGCGCAGCGTGGACACACTATAATTATGAGCTCTATGATGACTCATGATATACGTTGCAAATATAAATTGTACTTCATCATGTTTGTTTATTGTACGACCATGCAGGTCTATTTATCTATTTGTCAATCAATCAATCAATCAATCAATCAATCAATCAATCAATCAATCAATCAATCAATCAATCAATCAATCAATCAATCAATCAATCAATCAATCAATCAATCAATATTCACATATAGAGATACATGCCATAGCTAGGTGCCACGTAAAACACACAAACCTCATTATGTAAAGATTAACCCACTGATGGTTTAGCAACACAACTATGCTGTGCAGCACAATTGTTATTGTAAATTATGTTACATAAATATTGCTAGCATGTGTGTACATTATTTATTTAATTAATTACAATAATTAATATTTGCTTGAGATCCGCAGTCCAGCATGTATATAGTGTATAATATGTAAGTCAGTCAGATTTCTATAATATGTATATCTCTGTATTTGGGTCCATGCCCCAGCCTGCCAGCCATAGCCAGGTTAGCCAGGTAGGTAGGCTAGCTAGCTAGCTAGCTCTGACTTTCACTGCGTCACATGCAGCACCGAGATCGACTCTCGCCTCGTGCAATCTCTCAATCAACTTTTCACTTCAACGTCTTCGCAACATTCAAATTTAAATTAAACATAAAAAATAAAACCTCTGGCATGTTTTGCAATTATTATAACGGTCAGAAAATTAAAACATTAATTGATATTGATCTTAATAAGCAACAAAATACATATTACCAATTATTTAAACATTATGTGGTGTAACAACAAACAATTAGCAAACTTTGTGTTTGTTGTTGTTTCTAAAAGAAAGATTACTCGTTGGCGCTGAAAATTACTTTTTCTTTTTTAATTAAAATGATAATTTTGACTGATAATAAACCAATGTTCCGTATCTTTATTTACTAAATTTATTTCTAAATTAATTGTAATATATTTTAAAATTATTATGAAATTGTTTAAATCTGTGCGAACAAATCCAATTTAGTGACCTCAGAAGAACCCCAGGTGGCGAAGAAAACAAACAAACAAACAACCCCTATATAATTTACTATATACCCTTAACCTCAATCCTGCGTAAGCAAGCAGCAAGCGATATAGTTAAAAAAAATTAGCTGTTTACTTTTACATGCTTGCGTACAAAATTATCTAAAGAGTTTTAGTACTTAGACTTTTTTAATAATAAATTGTTACATACAAACAAAGTTTTTTAAGAAGTAAAGAGCTAACTACTTACTGCTGAAGAAACTACTTTTATATCCTAACGAGTTACTGTTTAAACTTTTTTCCCACAAGTTATTGGTTTGTACTGAAGAGTTACATCTATGTAACTGAATAATTTCTTAAATTTAAGTTTTCCGTGTTGATCATGTAATACGATAATGTAATAGGGTCTATATGCATTCATGTTAAAGTCGACGCCATGTTGGATCACTTAATAACATGGGTGGCATAGGAAAATAACTCATTTTGTCAGTTTAAAAACACTACGCAATATTTTTTTAGAGCATTGATGTTGTAATTATATGTTGAATTAGTATTTCAAGTATATGTGAGAAAAACATCAATAAAAAAAAATTAACAGATTTTCCAAAGAAAATTGACTTAAATGAAGTTTGTCCTATGCTCAGCAATGTTGTCCAGTATGGCCTCCAAGCGCACTAGATATGACGTCATCCGCATATACCCTATATGCCACCAAATTATCCGCAGTAATAAGAAGCCACAATTTGATTGCATTCACATGGCTAATAAAGGAAATAATTCATCAATCAAATTCTACTATAGCAATTTTCATTGATAAAAACATAATTTATGTTATATTGAAATCTTATTATACAATGATTAAAAAAAACACTTGAAAATGTTGAAAGATTTGAATGTTTGTCCTACACTCCAATGAAAAGTAAAAATACAGATGCACACACAGTCGCATGCCTATGTCCTGAAATTTAGTGAACGATTTGTTCCCGTCTATGATACCAGGTAACACAAATATATAATAATTTGTCACCAACAAACTTATTGTGTTTTTATCAATTGCAATTCTGCAGTGTTTATGTATATATTATGCTACATAACACAAATACTGCATAATCGCAAATATATATTTTAAATTGTGCACTATGTTTGTTCTGCTGTACAGTAGAATTAGTTTTCAATAAATTATGTTATCACCATTGCTGAGATAAAGTTGCCGTATAATTATTGCTTGTATTTGTGTCCATCATGTGTTGTGTACATGTATAATAAACAAGGATCACGTTTGCGAAGACTGCCAAGTGCTGTTATATATTATTTATATATGTATGTATAATATATAATATAATATATGTATATTGCTATAGGTAACACAACTGCATGCTGGCCAAATGAAATGGATTGATGCGTGTTTCCGGTGCCAGTGAGTGAGTGAGTGAGTGTAGCGGGCAGGGGAACCTCTCTCTCTCTCTCTCTCTCTCTCTCTCTCTCTCTCTCTCTCTCTGGTCACCACCCACATCAGGTCACGCCAAAATATCAAAGTCACTTCGCACGTTGTCTAATTAATTAACTAATTGCTTGCTTGCTTGCTTGCTTGATTAGACTTTGCCGCAAACATATGCGTAGTTTTACCGTCTTGACTTCCAGAGCAGCCCGGCCACTTCAATGTTTCAACTAAACTTTCAAGTTTGTGTTTTTATTGTGACATAATAAGCCATGAAGGCGTTGACCGTTATGTTTTCTGAATAGATATTCAAATTATTGTTACACGCACAATTTTGTAAAATGTGACTGCGTGTACCCTGCATGGGTTTCCAAAGTTATTCTACAATACTTTATAATGCATAACAACAATATAATGCGTTTTCAAATTATTCAATCAACTATATGCACTATTTATTTATCTATTTATTTATTGGTGTATTTTTGTATTATTTCTGTGCATATTTCTGATTTTATTTATTTCTGTCCTATACATAATTATAATTAAAATGAACACAAAATTAAATCCACACATAACATGCATATAATTAAATTACGCGTTATTTGAGAGCTGTAAAAATTATTTCATAATCGCGCAGATCATAAAATTCCTCTTCTTGGTATATTTATGAGATATTTGCTTGACAATTAATTAAGTTGCAGTAAAATTGGAAAGTACTCGAGGTGGGTACATCAGCATGACGTGATGTCATTCTCAGCTCGGCTCGCTCTCCAGCGCCGAGCGAGGTACACTTACACTCACTACATACAAAATTGTTCTACAATAAGAATTGCTGCGTGAAAATACCGTTAGTGTATACTTCTCAATGTAAATTCAAATATTTAAATACGCACTGCAGTGATAAACAATTTCGTGCGTAAACACGTAATAACAAGGAAGAATACAAAACAATTTGAGGGGTTGATTTTATTTCATATTCTAAATAAAAGAGGACATTGTCCTCAATCGTTAAATATGTGAATTTATAATTTTTGAGTTCATTAAGAATTTTTAATTAATTTTTGAAAGTCGCGAAATGACGTCACAGGCTTCACCTTATGCATGTGGGCATTTAGGAAAAGTTGCAGTCTGTGACGTCATTTCGCGACTTTCGAAATTTAATTACAAATACTTGATGAACTCAAAAATTATAAATTCACATATCAATCAATTCAGGATAATGTCATCTTTTAGAATATGAAATAAAAATCACTTTGTTTTAGTGTTGCTCGTTATGATGCCTCAGCAATATTTCTTCTATATTCAAAATCATAGTGAATAATAATTACGCAGCACAATAATTAATGCTGTAGAGCAAAACTTATGCTATAATGCAAAATAAATGACGTAATCTAAAATCCTCCGTGTTCGTCCGTCTATCTTTGTGATTTCCAACTGATTTACTTCCTGCAATTGAAAATAAAAGTTCAAGATTTTAAAACAAGTTCTACATACATCAATATTTTAACCACAATCGAAATGTCCTGGAAAATAGAAATATTGGGAAAATAAATTTCCAAATGAAGCACGAACTTTGTTTTTAATTTATAATAAGTTACATTATTTATGTATGGTATAGCATTGACATGGGATATGGAACAATATAGTTTGGTCCATAAGAATGTATTGTAGCGCCATAAGACACTACAGTATAAAACTGTATATTCAGTATATAAATATGTACGTACATTATATACTGTATGTAGAAAGAGTAAAAATATATTATGTAATTTATGCTGTCTTTATTTAAGTCATTGTAGAATAAATTAAACTAAATTAGAACAAACAACAAAATGTTTGTACTATATATAATGTATCGTATAGTTATTATGCAGTGTAACATTCATTATGCTGTACTGAACAAATTGTGCTGAAGATGAGCTAGCATAATTATTACGTAGCTATGTACATTTTTGTCTGTCTCATATTTTACTAGGAATGAAATTCTATTGGCTTATGTTCATTCAATATAATCAGAAGGAGATTTCAGTTGACTCAACTTGGTGTTTAATAAATAAAATAAATATGCATGTTATTTCCATATCCAATAGAATTTAATTTTGTTAGTAAAATGAGCGAATAGTTGGAGGGAAAGCAGGTACCGTATTTAATGAACGTGATGGTGTGACATATTCTCTAAACTAAGTAATATATAATATGTATATTATGTGGCCGCTGCGCTCCGATTGACTGCAACTGCATTGCATTGCACACACAAGTGCATTCATGACTTCCTTTCACATAAATATAATATTGAAGTTTCACAATCTGTGGCGACATTGCAGTCCGCGAGCCATGCACTGCTCACTGACCAATACAGCGTGCATGGCTTGGACATTCTACAGAAGTTTAAGATATACTGCGAGATTTGATTAAAATATTGTAAAACAAAATCTGAAATTTTGCACAGTGATACATTATAGAATAAGTTATCTTCAAAAATGTAAACAAATTGGGGAGGTCACCATGCTAGGTTTTAAATCATGATTTTTTTTTAAGTTTTAGTCCTATAAGAGCCCATGTTAATTTTATTAATTATTTTCTCTCTTATCTGATGGTCACGGGTTCTGAAAATTTTATCATATTCATAGGTATAATCTGTTACAGTTAACTTTCAAATGGCATCATAAAGTTTCGAAGTTTTCTTTTTAAATTTTGAGATATAAGCAATGAAGCGTATTTATACTGTACTCCCCCCATATACAGTAGTATACTGCGCTCCCCCCATATAGATCAGTGACAAACTTACAGGCTGCCTAAGTAACAAAGCTTCTGAGAGGATGTCCTACCTGCTACCTGATCAAACAACACAAGTGCAGAAATTAGAAGAGAAGCTGCAGTCAGATAGCGAGCGCTGCGTAGTGCAAATGCACCAATGCATGCAAATTCAAGAATAAGTAAAATAATAACATAAAAAAAAAAAACGATTTTATTTATACATTTTTTATGAAATTCAGTGGGTCAACTTTTAAAAATGACAAAAATTATTGCAAATAATAAAATAGTATTAATACAAAAAAAAAAGTTTTAAAATAAAAGCAAGACGTCTTGAATAAAAGGCAAAATTGAAATATTGAGTCAGAGTTTCGAAAAGTTTTGTCATTTACAGCTATAGTATCGCACAAGTGCAATAAATCGATACATGCAGTCGATATTTGCAGCCGCAGGTATAGGAACCATAGTAACTGTGATATAGGAACATGGTATTGCACTTAACAATTGGAATTTTTATGACTCGATCGTTGAAAACAGCTAGGACAGCAAACTGTACTTCTAGTGCAAAATTGAAATTTCTGCTCCGAAGTAATAATATTGAAAATATGTTTTAAAAAAGTAATGTTTCGTGCAGTGTACCGTACTGTACAAGTAGTTACCGACGGTATAATTATATGACTAAAAAGTATATAGTGCCAGATGACAATCTGAATTTAATAGTTTTACCTCTGCGCAGCGCGCGGTGTGAATAAAAAAAAATTAATAGCGGAGGTGTTTGGCCAGCCAGTCTTATTGAAAAGTGAAAATATAAGTAAGTAAGTAAGTATGTACCGCTATGCTATACCTACCTACCTACCTGTCATTGCTAAATAATTGAAATCAGTTTTTTACTGACACTTTGCCAATCTAGGTGTACGTGGTGTACTTACTTGCACTTTTTACTTTACGTACAACTGCTCTGTCTGCTCGAGGTACTTAATTGTAACTAAAAAATAATTATCTACTACGGCGGTGCAGCAATCAATATGCACTTTCGTAACTTTAATTATATCAACAGTTGTTACTGGCCTGGCTTGTTCATATGTATACAAAATCAATAGTTGTTACTGGCCTGGCTTGTGCATCATAATAAGATTTGACTATCTTTGAAAGCATCCTCGTATCGTTTTTGTAAAAAGTAATGCACTGACATGAGGCCACACATTGATTTAAATTAGGAAACAAAAAATGTTAGCATATTATAAAAAGTTGAAACTCCAATTTTTGTTGAGAAGTGTACAAAAATAAGGAAGAAATCAACCAAATTTATTTAGTTTACCTCGAAAAGTGAAAATAAACGAAACTAAAACAATTTAAAAGATTAAAAACGATAATGCTGCATATTTTTAAGAAAAAATAATGAAATTTTTGTTTTTAACTAATTTAAAATTGTGCCTGAGTGTACTGTTAAACAAAAAAGTGTGATACAAAAAATTAATAACTTATTCTTGTTTTTATTAAGTGTTTTTGTCAAGTAAATTGTTGTGGTTTTATATTGCTTGGTTGCTAACTTCTTTCTTTATATATTTTTATATATATTAATTTCTTCATTTAATTATTTTATATACAGATATGAAATGTTGTGACTCTAGACTATACACTAGATGTATATACAGTCAGTACTATACGTGTATATACATATGTGATGTGTGTGTATTATGCGGCATGGACATACGTCATTGTCATTGAGTTGGTTTGATATATATACGACATTTAGTAATAATATGCCGTAGTCGTATAATAGACGTAATGTTCGGCAAGAGAACGACTTGTCTATAGGACGTCCAGTGATGCTCGCAGTTGTTGTGCAAGCGACCGCAACATGCATCATAAATTGAACCACACTTTTTTATACCTCGACATCTTTGGTGCCGTATGTCTCTAGTTTTTATTGTTGCCTTGCGTGGTTTTGCTGTCACCGCATGCATGCACTTCTACGTTCATCTCTAATACACATCTCCATGTATGTATATTGCGACTTCATTATGTATATCAATTATAATTACCATTGTATTCATGTATCGTCCTGGTCGCTGCAAAATACCTCATATATCTCCAGTGATCAGCATCAAGAGAAGCTAAGAAGTCGATCATTGTCAAATCATAAAAATAAAATATATAGCCAACGAGAAAAATCAGGCAGCTGAAGATTAAGACTAATTATGAATTAATTAATTAGAGATTCTTTTATATTTTTGGGGTTTGGATCACGTGAAAAGTTCAAGGATCCGAACCGTTTCACCAGTCAATATTACAGCACTGTCATGGCCGCTATACATTGAGAGAGGAGGATATAAGTTGACGTTGAAGAGAGCACCATAATGGCTGCGACAGCGAGAGTGATTGAAATGTACTACATAGGTATAGGTAGGGTAGGGGAGGTGCTGATGATGGTGAATCTCAGCGCAAAGTCGACGACAGAACAGACAGAGCGCGCGGGGTGAGTGAGTGAGCCGCCACCGCGAGCCAGAGAGAGAGAGAGAGCACTGGAGCTGAAGGTCACGCGGTCTGCGAGAGAGAGAGAGAGAGAGTCACGCGAGGGAGCGAGATAGCGGCGGAGTGGAGTCTGCACTACTCTGCATCTCTCTCTACCTCGCACAGGCAGCTAGGCTATAGGGGTGCGGAGTTGTGATCCAGACCAAGCGAACCAGGACCTCCTTAATTAATAAGACCCGATTTAGAAGTTGCCTAAAGCAAAACAATTTATATAAAATTTATAAACCACAATTTAACTTTTTTTTTAATACTGTTATTCTGCATCGTCTAGTAAGCTTTTAAATTAATGTATACGGAAAGTAGAAAGTAAAGAGTTGATATGTGTAAAGTAACTATACTGTACAGCAAACTTACTTTGCTCCACTGCAAGGCTTGCTATATTTTACATGATAGTAAAGCGGTAGACGTCAAACATCAACAATATTATCTTGTACAAGTGAATGTGTGAAGCAACAATTTTACTTTTTCTGTGAATATATATATATATATATATATATATATATATATATATATATATATATATATATATATATATATATATATATATATATATATATATTTGCTTAAAAAAAATATATAAATTCAAATTTTCCCCGATAGTTTTACTTTTCAATTTGTATAGATTGTTCAAAGTTATTGATTTCTCATTTATTATCAATTAATCTTGAGAGAGCTAAAGGTGGACATAGAATAAAATTGAAGAGATCGAGAGCACCATATAGCAGCTGAGCTGACACAGAGATCTCTATACATGAGAGCTATGTTAGATACCATTATATATAATATATAATAATGTTACCCCCGTAAGCTGCGACACTAACTAACTAGTTAAACCGTAGTTAAGTTGTTATTTTGATTGTTGCAACAATTAAAAAAAGATAACTAAGGTTTAACTAGAGGTTGCAGCTTACAGCCCTTAGATAACATAGCAAGTAATATTGTGATATTGTGTATGTTAGATAACATAAGTAACATATTGTGTATGTCAGATGTAGATCAAGAGCAGTACCACATTTGCAGCCAGGACGTGACGTAATTGGTTTATAACTGTCGATAATTGAATTCTCCATAAATATATTTGATTGATTTGTAATTTATATAGACATGAATATGAAGGCAATATGAAGTGTGACGTAATCACTTTTTAGTAGTAAGTAAGTAAGTACTTTCATTTATTTTTACTGATGCACGGACTGTTTAATAAATACCTGTACTGTACTGTATGAGAGAGAGAGAGAGAGAGAGAGAGAGAGAGAGAGAGAGAGAGAGAGAGAGAGAGAGAGAGAGAGAGACCCGACAACCTTCACGCGAAAACGCACACGTCAGTTGCAAATAAATTCCACTTGCAAATGTAATTGGCTTACATTGTTATCCAATGTATTTGACTGCAACTTGGCACGGCAGTATATACTTGAAATCTGCAGCCCGCAATCTCCTGCACATAGCTTATAGCAATGCCATTGTTGGAAATATGTTCACGGAAGAACAGAATACCAAGCGAACAACAATCAAAATATTCCCATCAAGTTTAATTACATGTGTTTATGTCACTTTTACATAATTAAAAATAATTAAAGTTCTGGCAATTACGTCTGCTTTAGAGAGAGAGAGGGAGAGAGAGAGAGAGAGAGAGAGAGAGGCTGCGTCATCACGGTATACACGGATGTCTCACCATCATTTTTACGTACAGGACAAAATGTATGTTTAGCTATTTATATATTAATTTGGTCTTTTTAACCATTGTTTTGTTTGGTGGTTTAATATTTCTTTTGTTCATTGAATTATTCATTCATCCATTCATTGATTGATTCATTGATTCATTCATAGATTCATTCGTTCGTTCATTCATTTGTTCGTTCGTTCGTTCATTCATTCATTCATTGCCGATATAAATAATTATGTATATTTGGCCGCAGTTATTATAAAGGTCCATCGCGGCCGCGATTTTTGAAACCCCCTGCATGTTCAGTGTACGGCTTAAAAAAGTGCTCTGATTGGCTGATTTCGTCACGTGACTTTGGTGTCACTGCATTTCCCTCGTATTTGAAGCACTTTTTATCTTTTCTCCTTTTTCCTTTTGCAGAAAAAATTATTTCTTTGCAAATTATTGAAGAGTGTATATTTAGCTCAATTTGTGCACGAGGGTTTGAGGAGAAAATCAAAACTCAAACAAATATGCTTAGTTTTAAAGTGCAGTGACTTCGAAAAATCAGTTCAAATGGTTTCCCGCGAAAAATTATCTCGGTTATGAATAATTCCATCAAATTGGATGTCATATGATATTAGTTTACATTTAAATACATTTGAATACTTCTTAATTTTTGCAAAAGAAATTAAAATCTGATGTAGGAAAACAAAAGAATACTAAAAAAAAAAAAAAAAGTGAGAGAGAGAGAGAGGAAAAAACTTTATATTATTATTTATTATATTATTGTCAGATTTTTTTAAGTGCAATTTTGCTTTAGCTAGGTAATTTCAAAATATATAATTTATTTTTATGCATAATTTTAACTTAATAACGTTTTAATCTTTAATGATTTGCAAGTGACAAGAATGTCATATTTGTAAAAGATATTTTTTAAATTTAATTTTCATTGCTCTCTTTCTCTCTCTCTCATTTCAATTTTTTTCCGTAAGTATTTTATGCACAAGCTTTCGGAATAAAATTGAAGTATTCTTATTATCATATTTTTATTTGTCTAAATAATATAAAATGTTGCCAGCCGTTTTAAAAATAAAATCTATAAATATTAACCAAATAAATAATTTTTTTTAATTTTTTTTTGTTACAAAGATAATTATTCATTGTACAGAAACAAAAATTGTGCTTCTTAAACAAGTGTGTGAGATAGAGATAGATTAAAAAATGTATATTACATGAAATTAGTAATTTAATAAACTAAATATTGCTGTAAATTATGTTGCGTTTATGAATTTTATTTGTTTAAGATCTTCTGAATGAGGAAATTTATATGTAAGTTTTTTTTTTTTTTTTTTTTTTTTTACTGCACTGCGATCTACATTGAAAAGTTTAGGGCGTTTTAAGTAAATTATTTTAATATGGTATTAAAAATTGTGACAAATAAAGAAACTATCTAAATTATACCTTAATATTCATTATTCATTTTATTTATTACGTTTTTCAATTTAATTTTAACAAACAACAGTGTTCTTTATAATTATTTTATATATAGAAAGGTTTATGATTTAATTAAATCGTTTTTTTTAATATAATTGCAAAGCATGCAAAAATAATAGTCATTATAAGATCTTAAACATATCTAACAGCAAAATATATTCATCTATATTTCTATGCAATGGAAAACATACATTACGCAGTTTTACATTGCTAAATAAAATAACTCCTAAACAGTATATTTTACAGCACAATTCTTGCTATTTCCTAATAAAATAGGCATTTATGCTGCATGCTGAACATCTTAACTTTAAAGCTATGTAATATAGTAACATAAATTTATGATTATAATGCTGTAAATTATTATTCTTTTTGTTAATTTTTATGTTATAAAATAAATAATGTTGTAATGCATAAATATTTCTGTATTGAGCTATCGCCTATAAAGTATAATCATTCATTTTATAATATATATATACATTTATATATTTTTTCCGTGCAGATACAATTTTCAAAGTTGTAAATTAATTCTTTATATAAATAAATAGTAAATAAAAATATAAATTGTTTAAAAAATGTTTAATTTTGTATTTAAAGCTGCAGAATTAAACTATCATATTGTAAACTGCATCATGCCATGCAATAAAGTTAAAAGTTGAAACTATATTAAGTCAGATGTAATATATTATTATATTCAACATAATACAGTTTTTGTCGGAAACTTAGCGCATGTTAAAATTATTTAAATTAAACACCCTAATCTTTTCAATGTGGATCGCAGTGCATTTAAAAATACAGGTTACATTTAAAATTTCTTATATCTTAAGCAAATTGAATCCATAAGTGCAACAAAGTTTACTGCTATATGCCTATATTCTCTATTTTTGCAATATTTAGTTTATTAAATTACTAATTTCATGTAATATATTTTTTTTATCTATCTCTATCTCACACACTTGTTTAAGAAGCACAATTTTTGTTTCTGTACAATGAATAATTATCTTTGTAACAAAAAAAAATTAAAAAAAATTATTTATTTGGTTAATATTTATAGATTTTATTTTTAAAACGGCTGGCAACATTTTATATTATTTAGACAAATAAAAATATGATAATAAGAATACTTCAATTTTATTCCGAAAGCTTGTGCATAAAATACTTACGGAAAAAAATTGAAATGAGAGAGAGAGAAAGAGAGCAATGAAAATTAAATTTAAAAAATATCTTTTACAAATATGACATTCTTGTCACTTGCAAATCATTAAAGATTAAAACGTTATTAAGTTAAAATTATGCATAAAAATAAATTATATATTTTGAAATTACCTAGCTAAAGCAAATTGCACTTAAAAAAATCTGACAATAATATAATAAATAATAATATAAAGTTTTTTCCTCTCTCTCTCTCTCTCACTTTTTTTTTTTTTTTTTAGTATTCTTTTGTTTTCCTACATCAGATTTTAATTTCTTTTGCAAAAATTAAGAAGTATTCAAATGTATTTAAATGTAAACTAATATCACTAATATGACATCCAATTTGATGGAATTATTCATAACCGAGATAATTTTTCGCGGGAAACCATTTGAACTGATTTTTCGAAGTCACTGCCCAGTAAACCACAGTTTTTCACAAGTAGTTTGCAAGTACTTTTCCGATGTAAGAGTGTCACTCCCAGCTCATGTGACGTCACTGGTACTGACATTCTTGCATCGGAAAAGTACTTGCAATGTACATGTGAAAAAACTGTGGTTTACTGGGTGCACTTTAAAACTAAGCATATTTGTTTGAGTTTTGATTTTCTCCTCAAACCCTCGTGCACAAATTGAGCTAAATATACACTCTTCAATAATTTGCAAAGAAATAATTTTTTCTGCAAAAGGAAAAAGGAGAAAAGATAAAAAGTGCTTCAAATACGAGGGAAATGCAGTGACACCAAAGTCACGTGACGAAATCAGCCAATCAGAGCACTTTTTTAAGCCGTACACTGAACATGCAGGGGGTTTCAAAAATCGCGGTCCGGCCACCCCCCAGCAATTATATTTGGCCGCAGTTATTATAAAGGTCCGGCCACCCCCCAGCAATTATATTTGGCCGCAGTTATTATAAAGGTCCGGCCACCCCCCCAGCAATTATATTTGGCCGCAGTTATTATAAAGGTCCGGCCACCCCCCAGCAATTATATTTGGCCGCAGTTATTATAAAGGTCCGGCCACCCCCCAGCTAGGTAAGTAATTTGAAGGTGTGTGGGTATATAAAAGTCAACGTCAAACATTGAGGTCGAGAGCTGGAAAGTAGAAAATTGTCTGACTGACCAAGCAAGAGAGAATGTCCAGGCAAGTGGCTGAGAATGGACATAAAATATAACTTACATCCTCCACATATCTGCAGCCTGCATGCATGCACCCTTGTACTTTCCTCTTACAGCTTCAAAGTACTTACATTGCCAGTGTACCTATGTATATGTACCTATGTATGTATGTATGTACAGTATATGGTATATGTATGTATATAACTTACATCCTCCACATATCTGCCTGCATGCATGCACCCTTGTACTTTCCTCTTACAGCTTCAAAGTATACCTACATTGCCAATGTACCTATGTATATGTAGTACCTATGTATGTATGTATGTACAGTATATGGTATATGTATGTATATAACTTACATCCTCCACATATCTGCCTGCATGCATGCACCCTTGCACTTTCCTCTTACAGCTTCAAAGTATACCTACATTGCCAATGTACCTATGTATATGTAGTACCTATGTATGTATGTATGTACAGTATATGGTATATGTATGTATATAACTTACATCCTCCACATATCTGCCTGCATGCATGCACCCTTGTACTTTCCTCTTACAGCTTCAAAGTACTTACATTGCCAGTGTACCTATGTATATGTACCTATGTATGTATGTATGTACAGTATATGGTATATGTATGTATATAACTTACATCCTCCACATATCTGCCTGCATGCATGCACCCTTGTACTTTCCTCTTACAGCTTCAAAGTACTTACATTGCCAGTGTACCTATGTATATGTAGTACCTATGTATGTATGTATGTACAGTATATGGTATATGTATGTATATAACTTACATCCTCCACATATCTGCCTGCATGCATGCACCCTTGCACTTTCCTCTTACAGCTTCAAAGTATACCTACATTGCCAATGTACCTATGTATATGTAGTACCTATGTATGTATGTATGTACAGTATATGGTATATGTATGTATATAACTTACATCCTCCACATATCTGCCTGCATGCATGCACCCTTGTACTTTCCTCTTACAGCTTCAAAGTATACCTACATTGCCAGTGTACCTATGTATATGTAGTACCTATGTATGTATGTATGTACAGTATATGGTATATGTATGTATATAACTTACATCCTCCACATATCTGCCTGCATGCATGCACCCTTGCACTTTCCTCTTACAGCTTCAAAGTATACCTACATTGCCAGTGTACCTATGTATATGTAGTACCTATGTATGTATGTATGTACAGTATATGGTATATGTATGTATATAACTTACATCCTCCACATATCTGCCTGCATGCATGCACCCTTGCACTTTCCTCTTACAGCTTCAAAGTATACCTACATTGCCAGTGTACCTATGTATATGTAGTACCTATGTATGTATGTGCAGTGTATGCAAGGATCATGTTACATAGGATGAGTCACGTGAGGAGCAACACAATCTTACTTTAGTCATCACAACAACAGAACATCGCACTTTAATTTGGAGGATCTATATAATATGCATTCATCTTAAAGTCTATGCAATGTTGGATCACTTAATAACATGGGCAGCATAGGAAAATAACTCATTTTGACAGTTTAAAAACATTATGCAATATTTTTGAGAGCATTGACGATATATAAATTAGTATCTCAAGTGTGAGATAAATAATATTAACCAAAAAAACAAAAAACAAAAACAAAACAAACAAACGATTTCTCTAAAAAAAATTGCCAAAAACGAAGTTTGTCCTATACTGAGCAATGTTATTCACTACTCCATGTTAAAAAAATTGTCGAGACGTACGTATAGTTATACTGTATACCTGGGTCTGATAAATATCAAAATAAATAACTATATCACTACTCAAATATGGCGGCGTAGCGCAAACTTAAAGTTATGAGTGTGCAAGTGTCAAATATTATTGTAATTAGTTCAGAAATTTATCAGATTGAGAGAGAGAGAGAGAGAGAGAGAGAGAGAGAGAGAGAGAGAGAGAGAGAGAGAGAGAGAGAGGCGATATATACGACTCCACATAGTATAACCCACTTCACCAACGTATTTATAGTTTTGAATGAAATTATTTTTGTGTACAGTATACATTATTTATTAACTTTCAAGTTGTTAAAACAGTAAAATTTTCCACCAAGCTGAATGTCTAAGGAAGGACCTACCTATATTATGTATAGCATTATAGTTTTCATACACAAATATAAAATATCATGAATGGAGCGCTGTATATTGATGGTAACGAGACTTAATTCAAAATTTCTACTACGAGTATAATACTTATAGTCTTCAAAAATGTAAAAGTGTAAAGTCTGTCCTGACTTAAATATTTGTGACCTCAGTCTCTAGATTTCTTTACAAGCAGCATGTATGCACGATCTTGCTATATATATATATATATATATATAGACTAACATTAAAGTTAAAATAAACCTCATAGAATACCTTTTTAGTTCTCTAAATTACTAATCCCTCTACACTCGCCTAAGCTAAAGATAGAGCCAAACCGTACGTGGTGAATATCTATATTTACTTACAGTGTATGCATGGAATGGCGCATGGTAATGCGCTTTGACTCCATATTGGAGCAATAAATAACATTGCTCAACATAGGACCAACGGCGATTTAGGCTATTTTATTTTGAGAAATCATGCAGGTAACTTATTTTTTCCTCGCATAATTGAAAATCTAAATCAACCTATTCAGCATTAATTAACAGCATTAAAATGCTCTCAGAAATATTGCTTTGTATTTTTTAACTGGCAAACTGAGTAATTTACCTATACCGGCGGCCCATGTTATTTTTTTAGAGTGCTCGCATATGGCGTCGACTTTTATATGAATGCAATTGTATATACTGCAACCACCCTATAAGAAAATATGAAGTTTATTTTTATGTATCTTAAATGATAACAAAATGGTCCCCAGTTCATTGTAATTTGATCTGTGCATACATTGCTAATTTGTTCATAAAGTATATTTTATATTGCATGCAAGTAACAACATTTTGTCCCCTATGGGCCTATAGCATACAGTACTGTGAGTAACTCACAGAATATTTCCACTTCAGTCATAAGTTTTATTGCAAGTTGTTATAAACTACTTTTGTTTTAAGATATAATACGTATAGAGCCTCGTGGTTTTAACATAGGTACGTATAGAGCCTCGTGGTTTTGGTACTCACAAAATATCATGAAAATATGAAGCAAAGCCGGAACCTGCTCACCTTGTATCTCTTCTCTCTCTCTCTCTGACGTCACGAGCAAGTCACGTCATGTCCGTGACTCACACAAAAATTCACTTATTTTCTGATCAAATTCACCACTTAACTATGTAATTCAGTACAGAACAGAACACCATCATATTTTCAATGTTATGTTCTCTGCAGCGCAAGTGTTATTTATTATTAATAAACAAATTCTCAGAACATTTCAAAACAAATCTAAAATAATAATAATAATAATAATAAAAACTTTCCTATTTTTTTTAGTTGTTTTCTGAACATTGTGCTAAAGTAAATGAAATAATAGTAATTATTTATATAATTACATGGGCGACATTTCAAAACTCACATGGAGCAAGAAATCTTGCATAATTATATGTATAGCATTTTTTTTCTTCTAATTGCTCATGAAAAGTTTTTTCGTAAAATTTGAATTGTAATTAAATTCAGAAAAGTTTGGATTATGAAGTTTAATTGTCTTTATCTTTATAGCAGATGATGGACAGCTGTAGCGTCACATTGGCAGCATATAAATATATCTGCTGTCTGTCATTCATTGCAGGAGTCGGGTTGTCAGAGAGAGAGAGAGAGAGAGAGAGAGAGAGAGAGAGAGAGAGAGAGAGAGAGAGAGAGAGAGAGAGAGAGAGAGAGAGAGAGAGAGAGAGAGAGAGAGACAGATAACAAATATTGCTTATTTTAATTTGTTTCTCCAAAAAAAAAAATGTAATAACATTTTTCTTATAGTTTAAATGGTTTCTATATTTTCTTATTTTTGATTGTTTTCTTTAGCTGTTTCTGTTTACTGGGGTTAGGTGTATAAGAGTGGACCACACGTTAAACCTTGCATCTAAAAATATACATTTTCTTTGTATGAACTAAGTGAACTATTTAATTTAATTTAGAGTTGGAGAATGTTGATCATGTCGAAACTAACTGATGACTTTGAGCCACAGTCTTACTGCAATGGTTTCTTATGGAGGAAAGACAAACACATTTAACTTGCGTACCGTGCGTACGTTACATACAGTATGCTAGCTCATTTTCAGCACAATTTGTTAAATACAGCATAATCTATGCTAACAATTACTATGTCATAATAGCATTAATATTATGTTGTACAGCATAATTATTTGTTCTTATTTAGCATTATATTTATGCAATTATGATGTAAATGCAGCATAAATTATGCAATTTATTCTTTCCATGCGATATGATATTTTTTATGTGTCTCTAGATGTGATACTGCCGTTTAATATAACTTTAGCTAAATTACGAGTTTCAAATATTGTTATTGACATTTTGTTGCGAATTGCTTTGCAACTGTAGCATCAGCATATTATATTTATATATATATATATATGTATACAATCAATATCGAGAGCGGTGTGTAAATATCGTCGAGCGGCGTGCGCAGTTGTGAGCGAGTATATACAAAGACAACGCCAACAATCAGTGCGCAATTATAACAACAATCAAAATATTTGAGAGTGAAAGAGAGAACCAACTTGATACTCGCTCGCGATATCTGGGTCGATTGTTGCACAGATTTGACTGAGAGAGAGAGAGAGGTTACATACATGCATTATTATTTCTAATTGCTTAATTGTGTGTCTCTCAATATCTTCTCAAAGTGTGAGCTGAGAAATATTTGGCATAATGCCTCATGCCACGTGCGGTGCTCAAACTGTTGCAAACTATCAACTCTCTCTCTCTCTCTCTCTTACTCGTACTATACATACCAACATTTAATAAAAAAATAATATTACCCGCGCGAGATTTTTTTTTAATGTATAAAATTGAACGATGTGCAAAAACTTTCCATAAAATTTTGATATGTCAAAATTGAGCTCTTTGATCTTTGTTAGAGATATGAAATAAGTTGATCAAACCCTATAGCTGCTTCTCGCCCAGGATTGAAAAAAAAAAAATCTATTTTGTGTTATAATAATGTGATAAGTAAAGTATAAAAAATATATCAAGTATAACTTCACTACAAAAATATGTAAAATCAAATATTTTGGGGTGTAATGTATTGTTATCTAATACTCATCTAGCCTAGATACATAATTAATTATGCTCTCTCTCTCTCTCTCTCCTACATAACACAAACGTCTCGCCATCACTATAATAGTATTATAGCAAACACTACAGCAGCTTCACTGAGCAAATATTTCAATTTTTTGTTGTAGCGCAATAATAAAATGGAGATAATTTCTTTGTGTTGCATTGATAGACTTAATAACATGCATGCAGGCAGAGTTACTTGCGGCCAGTCGTGCGGAGCTGTATGTTTATCTTAGCGCCTCATTTGACTAAGTAAGTAGAGACAGAGAGAGAGAGAGAGATTTGCATACAGACTCTTATTTACAAAATAATTTATTCCTCTCTCAAAATTTACGCTTTTTAACTTCACAATTCCAACAAAAAGTATAAAAACTAAAATGTGCCAGCTAGAAGTATTTTACTTCAAATTATAGAAAATTATGTATGAAGTGTGACACTTGAGATTGTGCTGCAGTGTTTTATATGCAGTACATACATTATTGAGTACGGCGTGATTACATTATAGTACATACAGTATAATATAGAAATAATGCATTGTTTGAGTCGAGACTCGTCTGTTTCAATATCAGGTCATACAGCAAGACCCTCAATCATTTATTGCAGAGACAATGTGGACCAGATATCTCAAAATTGTATAATATTAATATGTATTGTGGCGAAACTTTGGAATCACGTATAGGTTTGACCCTAGAAATGGTCTAGTCTAGTCCTATACTCATACTGTACAGTATATAAAACTGAAAGTTTGACAAGCAGGATGACAAAAACAAGAAACAAGGGGCAAAGTAAATATGTTCTCAATCGATTGATAAGTGAATTTTTAATTTCATTAAATATGTTTAATTATTAATTTTTAAAAATGGAACAATGTCTTCACGGTTGGTAACTTGTGGGCGTAAGAAAAAGTTAACGACTGTGACGTCATTTTGTGATTTTTAAAAAATAATTAAAAAATTTAATTAACTCATATATTAGCAAATTCACATATGTATCGATTGGGCAGGATAATTTCCTAGGATATTTTCTAAAAATCATATGAAATAAAAATAAATGATGCAGTATACGATTACATATAATACGTGTACAGAGTACGTCCATACATTAAATATAATTTTGTAGTAAACTTTCCAAAGTGAGCTCACTCACTCACTCACTCAGTCCGATTATTAGTCTGAAGTAATTGTATATTATATATATAAGATGACTGCAGCAGCTACAGCTAGGTGACGTCACGTCAAGCAAGCTATATAGTGTATGTATGTATACGTATATGTGCGGTGAATGTCAAAGTGCAGCACACTGAGAGGATCTTTTGTATCCACTATACGGCTACATAAATATTGCTCTCACAGTACAAAATTATACACGGAAAAAATAACTTATGTAATGTATGCCAATATAGCATAAATGATGCTAAATTAGAATAACATAAACATGTATATATTTTTATGCTGAACAATACAATATTTATGCTTATTAAGATATAGTATTATGCTGTATTGCACAAATTGTGCTGAAAGTGAGCTAGCGTAATAAGAATAAGAATCTTTCTTGACCCAGGCAGTTCATACTAACAATAATCAAAGTTACAACAATCAAAGTTACAACAATAATTATTACGTGTTTATTTTTGACCGTTAACGAAGATAAAATTTGGTGTCCACGCCCGGTGGGCCGTCCTAGTGCAGGATATTCGCGGTGCTCGCGTGGTCGGGAGATGCCGCTAAGAATGTGAGATCTACCCACGTGGGTACACACGTGTGCACCGCGCCAAAATTGACACAGCGACCAAGCACCGTTTGTAATGTTGGTCTATCTATGACACCCACAGTCAATAACATAATCTGCCTGCCCCGGGACTGCAAGTATTGTGATGTTCCAAGCAATACATAACTGCCAAGTACACTCCTCTAGCTCTCCCCAATAAATGTGACAGCAGCGTGGATCTCTCCAAATGTTAAATATATGGGGAAACTTATCGCAACCAACGGTCAGATTTATTCGGGGGAGTACATACATACACAGCTATGACGAAATAATTTTATATTTGAATAGTGCGTGTAAATTTAGTAACATTTTGCAAATTTAATATCATTTTGAAAAAAGTTACATAATTTTGAATTAAGACGATTATTTAATTTCAATTATTTAATTGCTCAAAATACACATGGGTACATTTTGTGGTACATTTTGCTTAAAAATAAAAATAATTTTTAGTTAATTATAATATAGTGCTTATATACTGTACTGTATGCAAATGTAGATACATATATGCAGTATATAGGGACTTGGACTGACGGACTGTATGTAAATATATTACTCCTTGCTTGCTGCTGCTGCTGCTGCCATTTCAAATCAATTACAAAAACCAATTAACAAAATTGTAATTTATTTTTTGAACAAGTTGAAATAATTACTTGCTCGCTCTTGCTCCGCTCTAGGTAGAGCATGACCTTGCAGTAATTGTTGCAAAATACGTAAGTTTGCTGTACAACATAGTAACTTTGCAGCCTCTACACATAGAAATATATAATAGACCGCTTGCACTCATATTTAAGAGCCGCCATTTTGTTGGTCAGGAATACATAGGCCAGCATAGGAAAAACATCATTTTTATTTTTTTTTTAAAGCAAAAGAAGCTTCAAACCTCAATCAAAGCCTTATTTCTAGCTCCTAATAAGCTCGAAGGATATGAGAAAAATTTGTTGAGTTGAAATAAACAATTTTTTATGTGAAGAATTAGGAAAAACGAAGTTTCCCCTATGCTGGACAATGCATTAGGCACCACAAACATGGCGACAAAGCGCAAGGATGTGCAAGGGGTCTATACAATGTACTATATATATATATACTGCACTCATAGCAATAAAGCTACATAATGCCATAAAAGTTTTCATTCTTTTTCAAGCCTCAATTAAAAGAGATGTATATAAAAAAGTTCAATAAATTTTCTTTTTTTAAAAAGTCACTTCATTATAAAAGTCGGTTTGTGGTCGCAAGGTGACTTGGGTTGTTCTGATTGAGGCTCTCCAGGTAAGAGAGTAAGTCAGGTGAAAGTTAGAGGACGTAAGTACGTACGTGATTGTGGTGCGGGGGTGGAGACAGAGAGACAGAGAGAGAGAGAGCGAGGGTGCACAGATTACCACTTCTCCTCAAGTGAAGTATATTTACGTGTGTGGGACCCGGAACTGAATTGAAGTGAGCTCAGTTAAAATATCATCGTCATCGCGCGCAACATGCAGATTTTCTACTCCAACTTTTCTCTTGTGTATAAAAACCATGCATGAGAGTTTTGTGGAGATTTTGTAATGTCACTCTTCTCTCTCACTTTTTATTATTATTATTTAATAACTTCATTAATTGAGCTTCAAACATTAAGGTATGCAGGCAAAGTTGTACCATTTTTATTTTTTGTACGCAAAGATAAATCTATCATGCGTCAAGTAAAACATTACGATACAGTATATCGCATATAAAAATCTTGAACGTTTATCATGAAAAATATTACAATTACATTTTTTTTTACAAACTTTGCTCCCATAAGGCCCCATGCTAATTGCATTTGATTTTCTTTCTCCCTATATAACCTATATATAATGATGATTACGGATTCTGAAACATTTTTGAAATGACCTCATGAAAAGCTTGGCCGGGGTTAAATGTCAGAGATATGCGAGCCTAGTCACAGCTTACTTACTAATATCAATTAGAGGGTAGTTTTAATTGTCGATCGCTGTGTTTGCCTATAGTGCCTGCAGGCTGTACATAGGAAGAGGTGCAAGGGGAACATTTCAGTCTCACGCATCTCATATATAGGGATACATCCATGAAGATCAATCTATACTACATAGTAAAACTCCAGTAATGCAATGAATTATCCTTTGCCAATATGAATAAAAAAATAACGAGCGAATAAAAAATTTCAAATTACTTTACGTAAAACTAAAATTAAAAACATATAAATGAAAACAGAACAAAAATTAGTGGAAAATGGATAAAAACTATTGATGTGTCTAAAAATTAGTATTTTCAATTAATGCATGCATGATGTAGAGTATTGTTTGTGCAGAGGCAGTAGTGATCAAATAACAAGAGCAGTTACAGATCCGTTGTTTTTCTTGTAGCTCCGCGCGTAGGTTTTGTATTTCCGCCGTCCGTACGTACGTTGCAAAAATATCTCACGGAGGTAATGTTGAAGTATAAGTAAGGTGCAAGCACGCGGAGGTGCAGCTAGCACCTGCGTGATACTGGATATCGCTTACGTTAGTTGTGAGGCTTCCTTGGACACTCACAGACATTGACTGCGCGCATGGATCATTTATCACCTGCTTAGCAAGACAAAATGACGCTTACAGCAAATGTCCAATCTCTGTTTTTGTATCTGATACGTCAGTATAGTCAACAGGTACATAGGACCATTGCACAATGTATCAATGTTTTTTTATATATTTTAATATAATTAACTACAATTAATCAATTGACTGCATGGCTCAACAAAGAAATCTTATTGTTAATATTGTCCTCATAGTTGAGTCTTATCATTAGTACAATTGAAAATCGATTATTATCGAGGGGTAATTGTTGATAATCAAATGTGAATTGAGATGCAGGTTTTAATAATTGCAAAATCTTCAATTTAATAATTTTGAATGTTGCCAAAACTCTGCATATTTGCATTTTAAACGTGATCTGGTCATCGTGTACGTCTTTGTCTTCTTCTTCTGTTTTTTTTTTTTTTTTTTTTCATATCCCCAAACTTGAAAATCCAGTCCAATTTGATATAGAGGGGCTTGATTTGTCAGCGCCGATAAATTAAACTTTAAATTGAACGGTATAATATGTATCGTATATATATTTTATATTATATTATGTATGTATGTATGTATGTATGCATAAATTTTGCGGATAAAAAACAATTAAACATACAATGCGCATTTTTTTTTTGTACTTTTTTTTGTTGAATGGAAATAATTGAATAATAAAAAGTAATTACATGTGATATTTTGTTATCTGGCTGTACCGTACATCACGCAGTAATGTTTCCGTCGCTCGGCATAAATTAAAGAACTACATTTGTATAATATGCAGTGAATATCATGATAATATTTGTAACTGCAGACGACATCAAATATGTTCACAGCACCAATCAACTCACCATGCAGCACAAATATATCTCTCTCACTTTTCTCATTGAAAACTGTTGGTTTGAAGTCCCGCGTCTCTCAAAGTCAGAACTAGCCCCCCTAACTTAGATATGAGGCCCTATTGCTAATTTGCTATGTAGTATTATTTGCATATTTCATATTTTGTTTTTAATGCATGTGATAGTATTTTAAGTGTTTTGACAAAAATGTTCTATGTGCCATTATATTTGAAGTATTTGGACTTGTCTGGTTGCTCAGTACATAACTTGATTTTGATTATGCTAAACCATAATGATACAACAACTATACAGTATACCATTACCATGACAAGCAGAGAGGTGATTACACCGGGTGCACTTGGCCCTTATATATTCTCCGAGTCTTTTCAAGTTATACAAATAAAAGTCAACAGGTATTAACTTCAATATTAAAATGATCACCTATAAAAATTTGTTGTTTATCTGGGGAAATTTGACTGAGAAAATGGGGGTGCATCCGGTTGTAAAAATCTGTGATCTTATTTTGTTCAGGGTGCAGAACACAGTAGATGATACTACTACTGTGGGTGCAGAATATTTATGGTACGTACAACATGTCAGGACCGTGACCTTCAGATATAAGGTACGTACAAAATATGGAAATTATATCATTATAGATTTTCATATATATATATATATATATATATATATATATATATATATATATATATATATATAGATATATATATATATATATATATATATATATATATATATATATATATATATATATATATATATATATATTATATATATATATATATAAGACGTAAAAGTTCCAAACTTAACTGTTTAAAATATTGCATGGTTATAGTAATCCTGACTATTTTGCATGGTTATAAGTTACTAGATTTTTGCAAATTTAAAGTTGCCAAGAAAGAAAGAAAGAAAGCAAAAAAAAAAAAAAAAAAAAAAAAAAACTAAATTAGTTTGCTCACTTAAATTAGATAGTTAAATTGTCATTTTTATATATTTAATATATTATATTTCAGTTCAAATTAATTTGATATCAGTAACAATTATTTTCAATGAAAATTGCCCTGATATAAAAATTATATTGATATTGACCAATGCGACGTGCTTAATTATGCAGAACTCCAAAATATAAATTTATAGTTTTCAGATGCAAAATGACTTTGCAATTAATTCAATCGTACGCTTGTGTGAAAGCTCTTTCTCTCGTATTTCTGATGATTTATTGAGTTATTTGCTTGTGTGAGAAAGTAAATGTCGTATATTTGCAATACTGCAGTGATAAGCAATACACTTTCAATCGTCGTACGTGTATTTATTTTTGGCAGTGAAAAATCCACTAATGCACTAAATGTACTTCATTCTTCGCAAAGTAAACTCATTAGGCGAAGAAGACTTGAACGATGGATTTCAAACTGAAAGAACCGAGAGTTGAAGTTTCCCACGAACTTAAGACAATCAGCAAAGTAAAAAAAAAAAAAAAAAAAAAAAAAAAAAAAAAAAAAAAAAAATCATTCCACGAAACATCGAAGCAAGCTAAAATATAAAGCCGGTGTGCGCGGAATTTTTATATACCTTTAGGGGAAACAGATAAAAAAAAAAATAGCTAAAATAGTTTATGCACGGAAAACGTCCGTTTGCTAATGTTTTATTTTATGTAGAAGCTGCTGACTGAAGAAGCGAAGCTTACATTGCAAATATCTTTCAATTTTCTTCTTTTAATGAGACTAGAAAAATGTAAATATACTTGAAGTAAAAAGTTTATAAAAATATTTTATATTATTTTTATTTGAGCTTCGATTTTACTTTCGAATTTTAAATTAAAAATTTTAAATATTATTTTATATATTTTTTTTAACCTCTGCCGAATCTTTGTGTGGAAATAGAGTTATTTTAAAACATTTTGAACTTTTTAGTTATTTTAATATATCTTGAATTGAACCATCACTAATTCAATTGTCAGTTATTTCAAAAATACCAAATTTCAATGATAATTGTTTTTTAAAATTATTTTGTTAAGAACAGCAGTTTAGCATATTTATCACCTTTCTTCTTTAAATATAATTAATGAGAGGGAAAAAATTCTAAAGAAAGTTAAATTAAAAATATTTAAAATTGTTGAGAGAATTAATATTTATTTCAATTTAGGCACCGCTGCCTTTATTTTTATACTTTTGCATTGAATTTCAATAATTAATCATTTTACATCTGAGCAGAGAATATTGTGTCTTTCGTTATTTCCATAACTTGAAATAATAATCTGCAAATATCTAACTCTTGGTGCCTTTCTATATATGTATGTATAAACATGATGAACACTGAAATACTAATAAGTAATAACGTACAAGCAGGAAAAGTAACCGCGCGGTCTCCTCCTCCTGCTCCGCGAGATATTAATTAACTTTGTGACTTACCTTAGCTTAATTAGTATGGCTTGAAGTTAATTAATAAATAATCCTGGAGATCACTTGCATATTTAACATACACTATATCTATAGTAAGCACCGCTGTTATATGTAATTGTTGTATACAGTACACCTGTATGTCTACCTGCCTGCAGCCTGCGCACTATCACTACCAATTCTCTACTGAATAGCCTGCCCGCCACACTCACTCACACCAACAATACAATCTCCCCCCTCCTACCCTGCAACAAAGACCGGTTTTACCTGCCGCCACTGCCGCGAGAGACACGAGGGGGAAACCTAAACACAGGCCTTACCTACCTTGGTTTAATACTCGTTTAGTAGTGCATAATATAGTGCACGTTTTTTAATTTTACTTTATGACGAAAATAATCACGCGCACCTGTAATCTAAACATTATTATTATTTTTGAAGAAAAAAAAAAAAAAAAAAAACACACACACACACACACGTTATTACGTTGTTATGCTGCATTTTTTTTTATTAATTACAGTAAACTCAAGTAAACTCTCGATTTTGAGAAATCACTAAAAGGACGCAGAAAAAAAAGGACCACACCACGCACATACTATATGATCGTGATCTGCTTTCGTACGTGTTTCTTAGTGATGCGAGGTAGCACAAAAAAAAAAAAAAAAGAAAAAAAAAAATGCAGGGTTCCGCAATATTTAAGTATACTGTACATAACATAATGACATTACAAGACCGCGATTTTCCCATGCACACCACGCACATACTATGATTAGCGACGAGAGTTAGCTGATGGCTGAGCTGTGTATGACTAGGCCTGTGTGCAGAGGGCTGGGGTCGTGACTACAGCTCGGGTACCTTCGTGCGGACCACAGCAAAGCTCCCGCCGCCCGCCAGGTATTCTCCGCGCTAACTCGACACCGCCGCTGTGTTGTGTTGTGCGCCGCTCGACGTTTGCATTGTAAGCGAATTTTAACAAAGCAACATACACGGAGCAAACAGAACACATGAGAGCAACAGAGAGAGAGAGAGAGAGAGGGAAAGTGAATGAAGAAGAGAGAGAGAGCAACCCCCACCTGTTGATTGTTTAGCACCCTGGCTGAATCACGATTTATCGTAAACATACGCAGGCAATTGAAAAATATAAATTTGATTTTGAATTATAGTTATAATTGGTTTAAATCTATTTATAAATTATAATAACTAAAAGTAATTGTTCAATGGAGCTTATCGGTTTGCGCGGGGAAACGCATGGAAAGCTAAAAGGGTCCCCTAATTTAACATAATACTTACTACTTATAGTGCACTTAATACTTAGTTAAAATTAAGGGTCCTCTAATTCAACATGCTGATATGGGAAGAAACATTTATTTTATTATATTATTTTATTTTTGCGAAGGAAACTACTCCACCGATTCCGGAGATATTCAAATGAGAAATACGAGACATACTTTTGCGTGTTTTACGACATAGAAATAGTTTAATAACGATAACAAAGCTAGCTCCTAGATATACAATACACATAGTTACATTGCCGAAGTCTATCTGCCAATAATAACTACATACTACTTATACTTGCATAAATAAATCATTAATTAATTGCAGCAGACATTAGCTGAAACGTGACGCTGCATAATTATACTAAATTAAATAAAATTAAGTTCAGTTAATAACGAACACTGATTGTTGATTCAAATAAGTGGAAAGCTAAAAACTCTCGCGCACAGCCTCGCTCCACAAAACTGCGAGCAAAAGTTGCACACTTTCAATCTTCTTCTACACAAAGAAAATAATAAATTATCAAAATTAAATACAACACTCATGATCTGTATTGTAATTGTGTCTATATACATTCAACATGGCCATGCGTACGCTTCGACGCCATACTGGAGCAATGAATAACATTGCATGCTCAGCATATAGGTGTGACAAATAGCTGTTTTGTTTTGTTTTTTCTCTCAGAAATCAAGGCATTTTGTTATTATTTTTTTTTCTGGCAAACTTGAAATTCAGGCTTGTGGTCTCAAAATATCATTGGCAAGTATCTTTATTGAACCGACTGGCATGCAATTGTCCTATAGCAGCTCGTGTTATTTAGTGCTCACATATGGCGTACGTACGTGCTATAGAGAGCCACGGCTAGGTCATTCGCTTAAGGCGGGAAATCAGGTGTAATACGGAATTTGACTATATACAAAATTATAAAGAAAGACAAATCTGAAATTTTGCAGTGATAATTATGGTATCTTCAAAAATGTAAAAATTTTAGGGGGTCACCATACTAGATTTTAAATTATAATTTTTAGAAATTTTAGTCCCATAAGAGTTCATGTTAATATCATTAAATATTTTCTCTCTTATCTGATAGTCATGAGTTGGAATTTTGTTATTATAGGTTGCTGTTACTGTTAACTTTCAAATGTCATCATAAAGTATTCATAGGTAGCTGTTACTGTTAACTTTCAAATGGCTTCATAAAGTATTCATAGGTAGCTGTTACTGTTAACTTTCAAATGTCATCATAAAGTTTGTAAGTTTTCTTTTTAGATTTTGATATGCAAGCCATCTGAGTACACACCTGAGTACACACCTCAGTTAATTTCTTCATTACTTTGCTCCATATATATTTTAATATTTCTTGTCCTCTCCTCTGCATGCGTTAGAAATTATTATCTCTGTATACCACGGAGTCCCTATATCAGATCACACAAGTTCATCTATCAGTGCATGCAGTGTTTTACTGTCAAATATTTTTACTGCCTACAATACAGTACACCTGCAGCTATTTATATATTTATATATATAGTAACTTCTGTTCATACATGTGAATGATATTATTGACGATAGCTTACTTAGATAATGCAAAAGTTTGCGCCTCAATTATATAATTACAACACACAATTTTCTTGTCCCCTCAAACATTTCTCTTGACCACGGAAAATTGACTTTATTTCTCCACGATGTAAACTTAATATTATGAATAAGTTGTATTCAAATAATTGAGATTCAGTAGATCGGTATAAGTTGATTGGCTTGAAATATTTGCTGAGAATTATGTTAATGAACGGCGAGAGAGAACTGAATGCAATTAATATCAGATGTCAATATTCTAGCTCGAGATGTTACATCGGCAGTGGGCAGTACAGCATTTCTTTATGGTCAAGGTCTGAATCATCTCTCTCTCTCTCTCTCTCGACCTACTGTAAATCAAACTTGACTAAGTATATACACAAAGACCGACCATCAGTACATACATACCTTGCTTGCTTGCTGCGATCATATCTGGGTCAATTATATCTAACTGAAGATCACTTATAACCTACAGGGGGGTTGCATTCTTTTAAAAATACCACCACTAAATAACATGGGACCGCAGTATGAAAAAAAAAGTACTCATTTCGACAGTTTAAAAGTACTTATTGTAGCTGTTGGCGACATATTTTGAGAGCATTGATGCTGTCAATAGGTTGAATTGGGTTTTCAAGTATGCGACAAAAATAATAATAATAATTTACATAAAAATAATTGAGTTTCGAGAGAAAATAGTCAAAAAAACACATTTTTCCTATACTATAGTATTATAATATATAATGTGCTGTATTTCTACTATTTCCTATGCTACTAGCCACTATTTCTAACCGACCAAAGAAATGTCATTACATCATAAATGTTGGTATATTTTGTTGGAACAAAAGATAAATAATTATGCTATGTAAAACATAATATTTATGTTACTATGCACGATATTCCGGTAATTGAAGCTTAATTGTTACTTTCAGGTAACACCATTGCTAATTAAACGAACAATTAAGCCCCTACTTTATTATCTTGATTTTATTTTGCTTGATTCAGCCAGTAAGTTAGGCAACTGTTTGAGCAGTCGTGAGTGGCAGATTGCATACCGTGCAGTTTCTGCAGGGGCTACAGTACCAACCTAAGCGAAATGGTTAATAAATATATTATGTGATCTGTAACATATTTTTATTTTTTATTTTACTATAATGTGCGTTTTAGCACGTAACAAATAGGTAAGAAATTATCTTTTACTAGAAATATGTGTAAAATCGTTTCGCCTTTACAATTTAACGAACAGTATCTGTATAATGTATAATATCAGCTTTAAAGAAAAAAAAAATCAAATTTTAACAAAATATTATTGACTGTTTTATACTGCATTACTTAATATTCAATAATAAGCATCATAATTATGTAATAAATAAATAAAAATTAGTATAATATTAGTAAACGGTTAAAATATGAAAATAAGAACTTTTCCCCTTTGGCTGACTTGATTATAAAGTTGTATTACTTAACCCCAAACATATTTATGTAATGTAGTTTTTTCAATAAAGCCTATATTTTGATTTGAATTGAATCCAAATTGAAATAATAAATTTTGTTGAAATATGTATTATGTTATGTATGTAATTGTATTTTATTTTCATCTCCTCTCGGTTGAATTGCATGGTTAAAGGAGTCAACTCAGGATGGCTTGCATTTCAAAATCTAAAAAGAAAACTTGCAAACTTTATGATGATATTTGAAAGTTAACAGTAACAGCTAACTATGATAAAAATTGTAGAACTCATGTCATGACCATCAGATAAGAGAGAAAATAATTAATGAAATTAACATGGGCTTCTATGAAACTAAAAAAAAAAAAAAAAAAAAAAAAATTAAATATAAAATCTAGCATGGTGACCCCCCAAAAATTATACATTTCTGAAGATACCTCTCATCCTAATGTATCAATACGCACAATTTCAGATTTTTCTTTTTTTTTAAAACTTTTTAGTCAAATCCCGCAGTAGCTGATTTGCCGGCTTAAACCCAAAGTTGATCTGTATGTAAGTGACGCGGGTATGTTTACGTATTTCTAAGGAATAAAAACCCACATTGGAATTGAACCAAAATTAATTAATTAATATGTAATCTATATAATATATATATATATTATATAATATAATATAATATAATATATAATATAATAATAAATATAATAATAATAATATATAATATAATATAATATTATATATATATATATATATAATATATATAATCTATATAATATTATAGTTAGTATATAAGATTTAAGTGAGCAAGGTGTTTATCAATATTTCTCACTGCATTGCAATATAAGAGATTATAGGCTAGAGATCGCAGCTGTATAACATGATGTATATATATATCGACTGAATATTGATGTTGATCGATATGTTTCTCACTGCATTGCGATGTAAACAGTGATAATTAAGAGATTAGGCTGTACATATATCGACTGAATATCAATGTATTGATGTTGATCATTGATAAGAGATTAGGCTAGAGATCGCAGCTGTATAACATGATATATATATCGACTGAATATTGATGTTGATCGATATGTTTCTCACTGCATTGCGATGTAAACAGTGATAATTAAGAGATTAGGCTGTACATATATCGACTGAATATCAATGTATTGATGTTGATCATTGATAAGAGATTAGGCTAGAGATCGCAGCTCTTAACTGAATATCAATTCAATGAATGAAGTGATCAAGCTAGCAAGATGTCGACTTCACATTTTGAGGTGGACGTACAAGACGGCTTGAAGATTATCAAGCTGAACAGACCGCACAAATATAACGCCTTTACTTTGCAGGTAATTAAGTAACAATATCGTTTGCTCTCTATGTTCACAACCAATGGAGCTTGTCGGTTTATAGGGTGTATGCGGATGACGTCATATTTATTGCGCTTTGAGGCCATACTGGAGTAGTGCATAACATTGCTCAGCATAGGACAAACTTCATTTAAGCCAATTTTCTTTGGGAAATCGTTTAATTTTTTGTTATCGCTATTTTTCTCACATACTTGAGATACTAATTCAACATATTTACAACATCAATGCTCTCAAAAATATTGCATAGTGTTTTTAAACTGGCAAAATGATTTTTTTCCCTATGTCACCCATGTTATTGAGTTATCCAACATGGCGTCGACTTTAACATGAATGCACAGACCCTATAGCGCGCGGCAAAAGCTAGGAGGCACCTAATTTAACATTACGCTTACATTTTTTTTGTTGTTGCAATTTTTAAGAAAACTACTCCACCGATTCCGGATAATTTTAAATCAGAAATACTTGATATACAGTAGTTTTACGTTTTTTTAGGACATATAGAAATTATTTAATAATTTTTTAAACCGATAACCTCCATTAATTAATGCGTATGGTATGTTTATAATACTTGTCATTTTATATTTTAATATTTAATTCAATTATAGATTTTTAAGCCCTATTTATTTAGTCTATTTTCTTAGATATATATTTAAATTATATTATTTATGTTTTTGTATATAAGTATATACTGCAAGTGCGGATACATAAGCTAATCATTATAATTGTATGCACACACGATTATTGTCATTAATATTTTAACATTCCAAAAAGTCGCACTAAATTTATAATGTCTATTAATTCTTATAAGAAAAAATATTTATGCACATTATTATTTTATCGTAATAATGAACTGTATAATATGCAGTACGTGCCTGTAATTGTATGTATTGTAAAATAATAATTAAGAAAAAAATAAAAATGTTTATAAATTTTTCTATACAATTTCGTCCAAACAATTATTATTATTATTTTCTTTACTCTCGATCGATCGCTGTAATTATTGTTTGAATATATATTATGTACCTCTGGCGCTACGTTTTGTAGGATTTATACATGATTCTAATGCATTCATGTGAAAGTCGACGCCCTGTTGGATCACTCAATAACATGGGTGGCATTATAGAAAAATGACTAATTTGTAAGTTTAAAAGTAATATTTTTGAGCTATTTTTGCTGTTAATAGGTTGAATTAGTATCTAAAGTATTTGAGGAAAATAATAATACGCAATAAAAATTTGACTTATTTCCCAAAGAAAATTGCTAAAAACAAGGCTTGTCCTATGCTACAAGCAATGTTATTCATTACTCCAGTATGGCGTCCAAGCGCATTAAATATGACGTCATGAGGATACACCCTATAGTGTGTGTACGCATGACGTCATTCTGAGTGCTTTTCGATGCTCTTCTTGAGCAATGAATAACATTGCTCAGTATAGGGCAAACGTAGTTGTTGGCTATAGCCAAATATATTCTTGGCTAAATTAGCTATTTTTTGGTCATTATTATTTTTTCTCGCATACTTGAGATACTAATTCAACCTGTTAACAGCATCAATGCTCTCAAAAAAAAATTGCGAAGTATTTTTAAACTGGCAAAATGTGCAATTTTCCTACACCGGCCAATGTTATTTAGTACTCACTCATGACGTCGACTTTAACATGAATGAAAACACCCTATAAGTAACAAAATCAGTAATTTTGATGTTGATACATAATATATATATATAATATATTTTTAGATGTACGTGGAGTTAGGACAAATCCTAAGAGAGGCAGCCGAGGACAAGTTGACTAAGATCACGGCCCTCACGGGTGCTGGAGATTATTACTGCAGTGGTAACGACCTCGGCAACTTCCAAGTCGACTTCAGCAAGGGAACTTTGGAGGATTACATCAAAGATGCCTCGCAGAAATTACTGTGAGTGAGTATACGTCATACTACAGAGAACAGAGAGAGATCATACCAACCAAAACTAACAAACATTAAAAAAAATATATATATTAAAAAAAACGTAATAAGCCAAGTAGTGTTGATCGAACACTATACTATATAATATAAGGACAAAAATACCAACACGTATATATTGAGGAAGGACCAACACAAATTTATAAGTTATTTTATTTCATGTTCTAAAAGAGAAAGCCACCCTGCGTCGATATTATATAATGAGAATTTTTAATTTTTTTAGTTCATTAAGTATTTATAATTATTGTTTTAAAGTCGCAAAATGACGTCATGGACGGTAACTTTTTCGTATATTATGCTAACTAATTAAAAATACTTAATGAACAAAAAAAAAAAAAATAGAAATTTGCATAAATTATATAACAATATATGGATGCAGGACGATGTTATTCTTTAGAAAATGCAATAAAATGTTCCCCTAAATATTTTTTTTGATCTTTTGTTCAGATCATGCATTCAGAGCTTCATCGAGTTCCCCAAGTTGCTGGTCGCCGTGGTCAATGGACCGGCCATCGGCATCGCAGTCACCACCCTGGCGCTGTGTGACGTAGCGTACTGCTCCAATACGGCAAGTCAAACTGACAGCCATTTTAAGTAATTAATTAATAAGTCTACGTAATTGCAGGCGACTTTCAGCACGCCGTTCGTTGCACTAGGCCAAGTGCCCGAGGCGTGCTCCTCGTTCACTTTTCCTAAAATTATGGGAGCAAGCTTGGTAAGTCTTAGATAGCACATATGGCTATATAGAATAGCTACATATTTTTGGTAGACTGAAAAAAACATTGTATATGATTTTTTTGTACCTAATTTTGTTTTAAATTAACGGGTTTGATTTTACTTTTTATTACTATTATTATTTTTTGTAAAACCTTGAACATCATCACAATGATGTAAAAATTACTTCAATTTTTACGAGGTACAATTTTTGCAGGCAAACGAAGTTCTGTTACTTGGACGTAAGTTGAGTGCAGAGGAAGCTTTGTCCTGCGGTCTGGTGTCCAGGGTGTCCACAAACCTGGACATGGACATCTGGCCAATGTTGAGGACTCTCGCTGCAGATATCAACCTCAATGTAAGTCGTACCTCTTACTTTAAAACGTTGAGATTAAATTTGACCCGACTATTATCTATCATTAATAACTGCATGTTATAGAGCTTGTGCCACGGCAAGGCACTGGTGCGAGGTTGGGACAAAGAGGCTCTCACTAAGGCAAACTTGGCGGAGATCACGAGAATGGAGGAGAGGTGGGGCTCACAAGACTGCATGGAGGCGGTCCTCAAGTACTTCACAGGCAAACAAAAACAATAGATGTTACCGGCATACACTGTAGTAGTAATATAATGTTATTCAAGTGCGTGCTGACCAAATAAAAACTTCAGTCAGATTACAATCAACCGATTGTTTATTTACAAAATAATCTTCATCTTATTGACTTCAAGTCAAAGTGGGAAATGTGTCGGTCATCTTTGACAACTACGGCACAAAATAAAGTGAGCACATTTCCAGCTTTGACGTGACAGATACATACATACAATTAACATTCAGAAATATTTATGAAGATATACCTAACTAAAGGCGTAGAACACCTTCAACAAAAAAGTTGTGTAATATCCTAACAAACCTGAAAATCAACATTGATTTGGTCATTGATTTCTAATTTACTTTACATTCACAAAATGCCACTGGCCGTCACTGACGTCACAGCTTGCTTGTTTTACGCGCGCGTAAACCGGGCGATCTGTGACGTCAGTGACGGCCAGTTGCATTTTATGAATGGAAAATAAATTAGAAATCAATGACTCCGGCCAAATCAACGTTGATTTTCGGGTTTGTTAGGTTATTACACAACTTTTTTGTCCAAGGTGGTCTACGCCTTAATGAAATGCTTAGCATTATATGACACAACTTAATTGTCTAAGTTATTTACATACAATACAATGGAGGAAAAAACAAACAAAATTTTCCTGCACAATTAATAACCTTGTATATCCATTCTTTGCAATGTCAGCTCTACAAGCCTATGTACAGCCCTGGCCAAAAGTTTGAGAACGATATAAAAGTGATCGGGCAAAACAGATGAATAATCAATGCAAGTTTCTTTTTTCCTGACTATATCGATAGTATGTGCATCTTTCCCTTCACCTGCTCCTTCAAGTTTGGCTATCTGTTGTGTCTAGTTTTGTTATCAAGTTTTTTGATCAAACAATCACGTACGACGTTGTGATTTCTATTTTTACATATCAAACTCACGAAATATTGGCTTCTTGAGTTTTATATTCATAACATAGCATAGCTCATAAGCAAAAAAAAAAATCATTAAGAATAAATACTGTTGTTATAAATACTTAACCATCTTCAATAAATATTTCATTACTTTGTCTTCTTTTTAATTAACTTATTAATCAATTTTATTGTATATTTTGCAAAACAGTTTTATTTTATTTATATGAGTTATATTATATTTTCTTATTATAAATTTTATAAAGAGTAAATTTCAATAGAAAATAAGGAAAGTAAGAAACAAAATCTTTGTGTTCTTTTCATAAATTGAAATAAATAAATAAGAAATCGATTTTTCAAATGCAAAAATAAATTATTGTAACATATTTTAACAATAATTATATTATACCTAGTATTCTGCTATTCTGATTAAAATGTGAAAATTGATTAACAAATTATCTAAGAAAAATGGTTTGTTTTTATCACTGTCAAATTTAACATTTTGAAATAATTTTTATTATACTTCTATACTGTATTAGAAAAAAAAATTGAAATAAAAGATTATGAATTAAGCGAATTGCATAAAAAACTGAGATAATCCTGACAGCTAGGCACCGTATGATTTTATTTCAATATTTAACTATGTATATTTGTGTTTGCATGAACAATCTTTTTGCTGTGTCTTTTTGTTAAGATATTAAAGCCCTCGCCAACTTACTTTTTCATCATTTAGAATACTAGATTGATAATTACCATACCTTATTATCAATGAATTAGACACGTTGATTTTGTATTTATTTTCATTTTTTTTTTTAGCGGTTATTTCCGCATCTGACATCACAATGTACCAATGGGGTTGTGATAAGGGTAAAGAACTTGAGGGAGGGGCTTAAATTTATCACGTGACCAGAGCGGTGATTGTGATTGGCTGCAGTACATTGTGACGTCAGATACGTGAAATAACCATCAAAAAGAAAATAAATAAAAATACAAAACCAACGTGTTGGTGACTAATTCATGGATAATAAGGTATGGTAATTATCAATCTAGTATTCTAAATGATAAAAAAGTAAGTTGACAAGGGCTTTAAAATAAGTAAATAAAAAGCCAATTTTAATGTGATATACTTAATTATTCATAGCAAACTAATAAATGACATATTTACTATAAATATTAAAACGATTTATATTTATTGTAAAAATAATTTAAATAATGATGGGGAAAAAAAAAAAAAAAAAAAAAAAAGTAAAATAACATGCAAAACAATAACATAAAGAAATATAAAAATATAATATTTATAACCAAGAGACAGAACATTTTAAAATTCATGGCAGATATGCATAACAAAACTAAAGTATTTTGTGGTCACCAGAACTATTATATTGAAAACAAGCAAGAGAAAGCTAATGCAGCTTGCAAGCACGAGAAATGCATGCCTGCTTGCTTGCTGCCTGGCTGTGCTCAAAATAGGTAACTGCCTATGCTAAGTTTATCTACTACTTTTTCTCTTTCAAATGACGTATTCAAACATAGGGGTTAACTTCGTGTAGACTCCCTCATTGTAATCACTTCACCGATATAGTCAGCAAAAAGGGAACTTGCTTGTTTACATGATTTGGGCTGCACTTCAAATCGTTCTCAAACTTTTGGCTAGAGCTGTACGTACATACGTACAGACTCAAGTGCCTCAAAGTTCACGTAGTTTGCGATGTCAGTTTAGACTATGTAGCTCTACGTGCCTATGTACATATGTACAGTAATTTTTCAAGTGACTCAGGGGTCACGTAGTTTGCAATGTCAGTTTAGACTATGTAGCTCTACGTGCCTATGTACAGCTCTGGCCAAAAGTTCCCGAACGATTTGCATAGGCAACCCGCAACTACACTATGTTATCTTTATGAGAAAACGCAGCGGCCGCCGCTGCCCCGTTCGGGAACTTTTGGCCAGAGCTGTACATATGTAAAGTAATTTTTCAAGTGACTCAGGGATTACATAGTTTGCAATACATTTAGTTGCAAAATTTTATACAAACCTGAGATCACTTTTTTTTTTTCTTTTTTTTTTTTTTAATTAGAAATAAGCAAAATTAAGTTAGCCAAATCTTAGATTAAAATTATATTTTTCTCAGTAGGTACTGCACAATTTTAGGAAGACAACCTGTAGACAGACAATTTCTATTGTACACCTGCATTTCATGACCTCATCACATTTAAAAGTTGCCTACTTTACAGTCGTTAACCTGCAGTTTGTGACAAGAGAGTGAAGTGCCATGCTAGGTGAAGGTATGATGAGCACAGCTCAACATTTATCGCTTTGTTTTGCATATACGATACCTCTAATAAGCTAATGGGGAAAACTTTTTGTTTTAGGTAAATAGAAAGAAAAAAATAAAATAAAAGTGATTTGGGACACAAAATTTGCCCGCTACGTACGTAGCTCTTCAAGTCAGTCACACCAATGCAGTTTGCTCTCTTGTATCAGCAGAGCACGCACACACAGACAGTGGCTTGAGGACTATCTGTCTACAAGACCAGCGACAGCCAGGCAGCGATGAGCAACATGCCTCCGTACGGCGTGGCTGGCTTGAGTGTGGTGTCCCCCGTCACTGAGAAGTGATAACATGAGCCACAGAACAGCAGCGTGCCAGAGACCATCAGCCAACCACTCTGTCAACATAACATACAGTAGAGTAAAGTAGAGGCAATGTAGCGTACACACTTAATATTGTTATTGAGTATTTTTAACACCACACTAATCAAAGAAAATGATAGGAAAAGCAACAAGTGCGTTAGGTCCGTATCTAGTTGAAGATCTTGATGGCACATTACATTAACACAGCCTTCTTCTTCAGTTGCTTTGAGTGTAAGCAACTGAAGAAGTCTCAATTAATGTAATTATTTGTGTTTACGGTGCCATCAAGATCTTCACCAAGCTACTGACATCATGGTGATAATGTGCCTCTAGCTTTTCCCAGGCGGTGCTCAAGCGCAGATTGGTGTGTGTTCGCAAAATCATCGAGTGCTGACTGAGAGTGTTCACAAAATTACTTTTTAATAGCTACCTGTCCAGTTTGTCAACTTTTACGCGCACCGGAGCTGCGCAAACGCTTGCTAGACTTTTTACGCATTTATTCCTAGCACCTGTACGAAATAATCGGAGAGTGTTTTGAATTTAACCTTAAATTGCGGAAATACAAAAGGAAATATCGGTAATCGAAGATAGCAGTTCATAGTAAATAGACATCGATTTTGTGGAACAGGGCATCAAATTTCTGAAGTTTAATCAGAAGTATGTGGAATTAATGGTTCTTCAGGGTTTGGGGGTACCCTTGCAATGTATTTGTCCGCTGTGTGACGTCATGCGCAGATCTGTGCGTGAACTCGTCCAACGTCGATCATATCTATCTTTATTGTATCATGGCTTTTCCCATCCATTTCTTTGATAATATATATTCAAACCAAAATAATTTCTACTTTCTATACAACTGCGTTTCCCTCACTCAAGCTACGTACCAGCGCAGGTCTGCGACACAAAGGCACGCCAAGCAGCGCCAGCGTGTGCAGGAAGTGGTAGCGATTGGCTGTCTCAAAGGCTGCCTTCCTTTCCTTGCTGATGTCCTGCAAGTAGATAGCTGCAACATGATACAACATACATATTGTAACTACTGATGTAGCTAGGTACCTACCCTACATATAACCAAGGAACGTCATTGGTTTATTTATTATTAGAGATCAGGTAGATAGCTGCAACATGATACAACATACATATTGTATCTACTGATGTAGCTAGCTACATACCTACATATGTATAACCAAGGAACGTCATTGGTTTATTTATTATTAGAGATCAGGTAGATAGCTGCAACATGATACAACATACATATTGTATCTACTGATGTAGCTAGGTACCTACCCTACATATAACCAAGGAATTTCATTGGTTTATTTATTATTAGAGATCAGGTAGATAGCTGCAACATGATACAACATACATATTGTATCTACTGATGTACATATGTATAACCAAGGAATTTCATTGGTTTATTTATTATTTGAGAGCAGGTACTTACTGTGAGCACCGTAAGCTCCCAGTGCGACTGCCGCAGCCCCAGACAGTCCTGCGATGCGAACGAATGGTCCTCCTGCACGAGCAAGTTCATACAACTTTGGCGTGACAGCCGAGGTGCTGATCATCTTGCTACCCTGCTTGGCTGACACTGCTTGCTTCTTGAACACTCCGAGCCACGTGCCCTGCAAGTCAAACACTTGCTGTCAATACAACACAACACAAAGCTGCACACCTATCAACATAAATACATATGTACAGCTCTGGCCAAAAGTTTGAGAACGATTTGAAATGCAACCCGCAACACAAATCATGTAAACAAGCAAGTTCCCTTTTTCCTGACTATATCGGTGTAGCGATTACGATTATTTTGAGCACAGCCAGGCAGCAAGCAAGCAGACGTGTGTCTCTCATGCTTGCTTGCAGAATTTACCTTTCTATATAGCTTGTATTCAATAGTTCTGTTGACTACAAAATACTTTAGTTTTGCTATGCATTTTTGCTAAGTATTTTATAATATTCTGTCACTCAATTTTTCGTTATAAATAACATACTATTTTATACCAAATAAAATTTTATTGTTTTGCATATTATTTTAAGTATATTTTTTTAATTATTGATTTTATTTTTACAATAAATACAAATTGTTTTAATATATCATTTATTATATAATTATGATTAATTAATTATATTAAGTCATTACTAGCTATTTTTTTATTTACTTAAATAAATGGCAAAAAAAAAAAAAAATAAAATAAAGATTGTTAATGTGAAAAAGAATAATTATATAAAGTTAAATGCTAAAGATGACAAAGAAATAAAATCATACGATGTCTAGCTGTATAATATAATAGTTTTAATAAAATATAGTTCCAAATTTTTAATTGCGCAACGATAAATACAAACAATTTATCTTATTTATTTTGATCATTTTTACAAATTATTCAGAATAGCATAATATTATAATTATTAAAAAATATGTTACTTTTGCAATTGAATAAATTAAGTTTCTAATTATTTCTGATTTTTGTATATGGATTTATTAGTAAAGAAAGGAACACGAATATTTGTTCTTTTTACTTTTCTTCTTTTCTATTGATTTTTACATCCTGAAATTTACTCTTTATAAAAAATGCATTTATGTATAAAATAAATTATATGTAACAAATTATTATTTATTATTAAAAAATTAAACTCTTTTGCAATAAAAAAATTAAAATTAATAAATAGAAAAAGAGACAAAATAATTAGATTTATTCAAAATTGCTAATTAATTAAAATATTAATTTATTCTTGTTATTTAATTTTTTCATTCATTCATTCATTCATTCATTCATTCATTCATTCATTCATTCATTCATTCATTCATTCATTCATTCATTCATTCATTCATTCATTCATTCATTCATTCATTCATTCATTTCTTTCTTTTTTTTTTTAATTTTTTTACATTTTTTATTTTTACTTCATGTGAGACCTAGATATTATGAATACATAATAATTATATTTTATATAATATAAAACTCAAGCAGACAATATTCTGTGAGTTTCATACGTAAAAATAAAAATCACATCCTGTGGTATTGTTTGATCAAAAGTCATGATAACAAAACTAGACACAACAGATAGCCAAACATAAAGAGGAGGTGAGGGGAAAGATGCACATACTATCGATATAGTCAGGAAAAAAGGAACTTGCATTGATGACTCATCTGTTTTGCCCGATCACTTTCATATCGTTCTCAAACTTTTGGCCAGAGCTGTACACATGGAGTTAGGAGTCAGACAGCAAGGTTAACAGTGATTCAAGCAAAGTATTTGGTAGGCAGGTGGCCGGGTCAGTTGTTGAGATTGTCACAGAGTAAAGTCCCTATATAGTGCGTCGAGCGCACTCCACCAACTCTGGCGCTAACGCCTTGGCACTCGCCTCGGCGCTAACCCATTCAAATATGTTATGAAATACAGGCTGGCCATCTATATCGCTAACACCTATTTCTAATTTACTTTATAACAGAGTGCATGAGAAACACACAGCTGGGTCTGCATTTGCTCACTTTATATCTAATTTAAGTCCCTATGGGGACTTAATATCTAATCTAATTACATACACAAGTACATATGTACATAATTATATATATATATAATTATAATATATAATATATATATATAATTATATTATATATATATCCGAGGCCGTGGCGCAGTGGTAGCGTGTCTGCTTCGTGTGCGAAGGGTCACTGGTTCGACTCCCAGGCTGTGCGGCTTTTACAAGGCCGTGTATGCTGGCGGAGTGCACTTGTGATCTTTGCATATGAGGTTGATGCGTGTGCTATTGTGTCATGAGTCATCGGTAGGAGAGGTGTGTATGCCTGTGTGTATGCATGTCTCCGATCGTCCTGATGTAGGCAGTAGTGACCCTACATCACGCAATAGAGAGAATCTCGGGACGGTTCACCATTTCACTCATATTTCCTGCCTATCCATTCATCATCACCTATAACCAAACTTGCTGTAGACTAGGTAAATATAAGAGCCCTAGATAACACAAGAACAATTTGCAACCAAGGTTGACTGGACACAAAATGTGTATGGATTCTCAGAGTCTTTTCCAGTAACCTCATGGGGTATTAGCTTCTCTTCTGTATAGCCCATGAAAGATTGTACAATTACAATCACAATATTATAATTATGCTTGTCATGTACATACATACACCTCTGGAGAAAAGTTAACGAACAGGGTTGCAGCACCCGCTGATTTTTCTCATACAAATACCATACATATGATATAATACATAGGGTGGTTGCAGAAGTTACCTTACAAATCATTCAGAAACTGTCCGGAGGTTTACGGACGGTGTATTTACATACCAGAAACCAACAATCATACATACTGTACCGTTGCACGTTGCACACCGGTATTTACATACATGTCATATACATACACACTCCCATATTATACATATTGACTGAAAAACATGTTAAACTAAATACTCTATGTATGTATATAATATAAGCCATGAGATCTACATAATTTACAAACACAAGAAATACATATTTATGATTAACTACATACATATAAACTATAGAGCTATTGCGACCTACCCCTTGCACCATATAATCTGCAGCACTCTTGCTCAAAGGATTGTCATATAAAATATAATTTACAGCTCCAGGTAGACCCATGATGATCCTCAGATTTCAGTTAATCAGATTCTTGATGTTTAAATTTATTAGAAATTATTTGTTCGTTAGATTTAGACTGGATTTAGAAACAGAAACCAGAAACAACAACGAACATGCAAAAATCAGAAAATTCTCTAGGGATCGACAGAACGAACACTCCACAGATGACTGGGATTGGCTGAGATATTTTACGGCATTCTCCAACCAACCAATGAAAACGCTTCTTTTGCTCATCAAACTCAGAACGGAGGATTAAACTTCCAGTGCTGGCAACGCATACAAAAATATCAGAAACTTAGTAAAATTTCTAGGCCAACAACTTTTTTAATGATTTATATAACTCCTATTATTTTAAAATATTTCATAACATTTAAATTTAAAATTCTTTTGCAATGAATGTATCTGTAAATAATAGTAGAAATGAACAACGGGCTAATTTTAAAATACGACTGGAATATTTTTACTATTACTTTGGCGTTACTGACATATGAAAACAGCAACAGCTGGAAATAACAAAAACAAAAAAAATTAAAACTCTAGTTCACACAAAAGTAACAATTGTTTCGTTTATGATGAAATAATTAAGTATTAACTATTTAGTTAAAGATACGATCAGATAAAAATGTTACTGTCATTTCTGAAGAAGTCTAAATCATTGATTGGTATCCGAGATAAAGATTGTGTCGTCGAGAGCGAGATCGAGGAAGCCACCGCAGCCACCGAGGACGACGACGCTTGTTTGAACCAGGAGGAATTGGCCAAGAGAATGGAAGAGCTCAAAGAAATGGTCTATGGTATGTATGTGTTGTATATATATAGCAGTGGTAGAAGTCATGTCGTTCAGTCGTGGGCAAATACTGCAGTAGTTAATTGCACCAAGTCTCATGGTGCACGATAGGTTTGAGAAAAGTGTCCCATGTATGTACATACATATTCATAGGGATGAGCTTTCTCTCAAACTAACACAGCAAGCAGTTACTTAACTTCAAACATACCTACAGTGCTTTAATTAAGTCAGCTTACGTTTTGTGTTCTCTAATTGACAGAACACATCAGGACGATCAAGGACCCAGAGAAGCCAGCAACGTTGGAGGACTTGAACGTTGTGTACGAAGACGGAGTCAAGGTAATTATATAATGTTCATCCTTGACTTGGGACTTACATACCCAGGGGCGTATTCAGGACTTTGCAATTGGAGGAGTCCAGCCTACAGCGCTTTGCAGAGGATCTAAGACTTTTTTGGTACTTTTTACTGCACAGAGCAAGGTGTGGAAATATTGAAATGATCAACCAATGAGAACTAGACGTATCAATTTTTGTGAGACATATCAGTGATGTGTTGCATTTGCATGTATTTAGACACCTCCTTTTTACCTCCCCTCAGTCAGGTAGCCCAAACAAGCAAGCAGGAGAAAGAAAACAGAGCAGATCACTCAAGACGGACAGAGAGAGAGAGAGATGCAGCAAAGGGTTACATTGAGGTGAGAGTTGACTTCGTTCCACCATGCAAGCGTTCTTGCTCGAGCAGCAAGCAGCTCATCTCAATGCTCTCTCTCTCTCTCTCTCTTGCTCTCCGTCTTGAGTGATCTGCTCTGTTTTCTTTCTCCTGCTTGCTTGTTTGGGCTACCTGACTGAGGGGAGGTAAAAAGGAGGTGTCTAAAGACATGCAAATGCAACACATCACCGATATGTCTCACAAAAATTGATACGTCCAGTTCTCATTGGTCAATCATTCCAATATTTCCACACCTTGCTCTGTTTAGTAAAAACTACCATGTCTTAGATTCTCTGCAAAGAGCTGTATAGTGAGCATTGGCAAAGGGGGGGGGGGCAACCCCCTTTCCCATGCTTTTTCAGGCCTGACAGGGGGGGGGGGTCCAGACCCCAAAAACACCTCCCTGGTTATGCCCCTGTACCCTGTACGCCTATGTTACGTACAGGGTCTATACACAGGGCTATGTAAATTAAGTCAAATTAAGTCAAAGTGAGCTTAATTACTTCTTATAGCAACAGTATTTACTAGTGTCTGCCATAGGAGTTTTTTATTTTATTATTTTTTTGTTGTTGTTGTTGAGAAAACTACTGCATTGACTTTGTGAAGTGAAAGTGTAATGTCATGTTTGTGACGCAGGTGCAAAGTTTGAACGGCAAAGAAGTGTTTGTGATCACCGTGCTGTTCAACCCGACGGTGCCTCACTGCTCGCTGGCCACCCTCATTGGTCTGTGTATCAGAGTCAAGCTGCAGAGACAGCTGCTGGAGAACTTCAAGCTGGACATTTACATCAAGCAAGGCACTCACAACACAGAGCAAGAGAGTAAGTCAACTTTGTCATATCTAACAAATTATTTAGTGCTGGTCTTGTCATAATGAGGGCAGTCCCACAGGTCTTTCTGGATACAAACTTAACTCATGGATAGCTTTTAAGCCCAGGACAGAGGTCGTTTCTTATTGCACTTTAGGCTCCGCCCCTGGGATAGTGTCCTTAAAGTTAGCACAGGCCAAACAGCATCAAACTGCAAGAGAAACATAGTATGTATCTTTGGCAGTCCTTGCAGACTATCTGTTTTCTCTTGTAGTTTCTTGCTGAAAGCTTGTCAATATGTGTTAGTTTTTGTATGTTTGTAGCAAAATCTTCACCACACTATGCTATACTATGCTATGCTATGCTATGCTATGCTATGCTATGCTATGCTATGCTATGCTATGCTATGCTATGCTATGCTATGCTATGCTATGCTATGCAATGCTATGCTATGCTATGCTATGCTATGCTATGCTATGCTATGCTATGCTATGCAATGCTATACTATGCTATTCTATGCTATGACATGTTTTAAATTGTTTAATTGTTTTTGTATAATATGTTTGACTGTCATTTCTAATTACTTGTTGTTTTTTTTGAAGCAATAACTTGCTTGACTGATGCATATTTTTATGTATTATGTGTATAGGATGACTGAAATGAATAAAGAAATTTGAATGCTATGCTATGGAGACTGTGGTTAGAACAGTGTTTGCACCAGTATAGCATGGCAATGTTTAAGAGGGAAATATGTGTATGTATCTCCTTTTTTTATCAAGGTAAGCAAAATGTGAATCTCATTTTTATATTGAAAAACAAAAGGTGTATCTTGTTTTTGTCACCTTTTACACATTTTGTTCACAATGACAAAAAACAAGATACACATTTTGTTCACAATGACAAAAAAAAAACAAGATACACATTTTGCTTACAATGATAAAAAATGAGATTCAGTAGACATTATTTCCTCTAAAAAGTGGATATAGTATGGCCATACATAGAAGTATAGCCAACACTTGATTATTAATTTATTATTATTTAGCAGTATAGGTGTCACTTGTTCGTTGATGTTTCATTCAACAAGCAGATGAACAACAAAGAGAGGATCGCTGCAGCCATGGAGAACCCCAGCCTCAAGTCTATAGCTTCATGATAATTATGTATGTGTAGCTGACACTTGTTGTTCGTTGATGTTTCAGTCAACAAGCAGATCAACGACAAAGAGAGGATCGCTGCAGCCATGGAGAACCCCAGCCTCAAGTCTATAGCTTCATGATAATTATGTATGTGTAGCTGACACTTGTTGTTCGTTGATGTTTCAGTCAACAAGCAGATCAACGACAAAGAGAGGATCGCTGCAGCCATGGAGAACCCCAGCCTCAAGTCTATAGCTTCATGATAATTATGTATGTGTAGCTGACACTTGTTGTTCGTTGATGTTTCAGTCAACAAGCAGATCAACGACAAAGAGAGGATCGCTGCAGCCATGGAGAACCCCAGCCTCAAGTCTATAGCTTCATGATAATTATGTATGTGTAGCTGACACTTGTTGTTCGTTGATGTTTCAGTCAACAAGCAGATCAACGACAAAGAGAGGATCGCTGCAGCCATGGAGAACCCCAGCCTCAAGTCTCTCGTCGAGGACTGTATCAAGGATCAAGACTGAACAACTTGCACTAACATATGACATACTTGCTCACAGCTAGGTGCTGTCATGTAGATACTTTTTGTTGTTGTTGGAACTTTGTGCAACATTTGTGGGCTTTTCATTAACTTAAAAAATTGTTGCAGAAATTCTGAATGTTGTGTCGGTAAAATTTTACTGCTGCCCAAAGTTACAAACGTTTCTGCAGAAAATAAAACTGGACACTGAATTTTGCTGCACAAAGTCACAATCTGCTGCACAAAGTTACAACAATAAAGTGAATATGTGAACGCGCCTTTGTGATCTTATGAGAAATCAATTTTTTATAAATAATGACCTAATATATTAATGCAAATCTTGTATATGTGGTCAAATTGAAGCTTTTTTTTTATATACAAGTTTAATTTCAAATATTTATAATTTTTAAGCATTGTGGAATATTTTTTGTTTTAAGAAGTTTAATATTTTATGAAAAGTGAAATGTTTTGTTGTTATTTGTCATAGATATATTGTTGTGTGCTGCACATAGCGCACAGGCTTGCCATGGACAAACTACTCTATCATGTATGCATATGTTCATGTGCCATGTGGTCGGCAGCTCTAGCTCAGGGAAGCTCACAAGCAGCTGTAACGTCACGTGTTTTAGTAACAGCAATGTTAACTACGTGGTCAAAACAATTCAGGTGACGTCACAACAGCCTAGCTTGTGAGCCCCCCCCCCCCCCCCCCCCCCTGGTTTTAGCTCACATCTGGATTTGTAAAACTAAAAATGCAGTAAGGAATTATGAACTAGTAAAATTTAAGATATATGTATGTACTGTAAATAAAAATAATAACATAATTATGTTTTTATTGTAAAAATTAAATACTCTGACGATAATATCTAATTATGTTAAGAATAAGCCAGAGGACCATGTAAGTGGGTATGTACCCTTTTTGGCCTCGTAATAAAAACCATTTATTATTATTATTAATTACAAAGTATGCTAAAAGTTATCAATGTTGACATTGCAAAATAATAACATAAAACATCATGCAAAAATCTTGCTAGCACACACAAAAAAACTAATTATCTGTTGCTGTTTTTATTATTATTATTTATTTTTGTTATATAACTATATTTGCTAGCAAGATTTTCACAAATGTTAAGGCCCATGCTACGTTTTCTCCTATCCTTTAGTTTCAAATTTGTCATACCTAACATCAATAGTTTATTGTCCATAATATGTCTCAATAATAAAATTGAAAGCTTTGATTTACACCGTATATTCAGATTTGTAAAATAGGCCTCAGTTTTTTTATTAAAGTCTTACAGTTTTGATAGCATAATGATAATTAATCCTAGACCTCATAAGTTTTCTGTAGGGGGGGGGGGGGGGTCAAAATGTTAAGTTGTCAGAATACTTGGTAATTTGTAGTGTACTTCAGTTGTTTGCTGTATAGCGACACATACACACTTTGGGCAAGTAATGTGTATGTTGACAGAATCTGTTTGTGTTTGAATCGGGGTCGCACTAGCCATAAGAGCAAGTCTGCGACAGCGGACATGGCCCCCCTTGTTTGGAGGCCCCTAAGGCCCTAAAAGGGGCATAACCAGGGTGTAATGCCCCCTTTTGTCGTCCCCCTACAGAATGTTACGTCCCTTCCACGGACGTGGCCCTTTGAGTGCCAGTCCGACCCTGGTTTGAATATAAACCATGGCAACCCAAGCTCTTTTACTTTGTATTGTTTGAAGTGGTGTAGGGTAATATGTGTATGTATGTATGTATAAAATATATATCATGAAATAAATAAATATATTATTATATATCTCTGTTTGTACGACTGATGTATATTTCTTATTTACTGTACAATCCTCCTGAATATATAAATCTGAGCGCAGCATTCATGTCTCCAAATGTTGAATATACGGGGAAACTTTAACACAACTGGCCAGATTTATGTGGGAGGAGTGTACAAATATATCCAAAATATATTTATTATTTGTTACTTCAGCAAACTGAAGATTTAGGAAAATATGCTCCTATACTTCATCGCCAATAAAGTTCCCCCTTCTCCCTGTTGTTTCAACTAGCATAAAAAATAATATGCTAACTCACTAAATGTTTTTGCTACCTGCTAAATTTAATTAATTAATTCCAAAGGATTTTCAATTTTCACAAAGGCCCATCATAAAATTTTAACTCGCTCACAATTAAGTCGCACAAGTCACAAGTACACAGATTCGCTCTGTAACAAAATAACCATACATATACTTTAACTCAAATCAGAATCCGATATCGCTTCGAATCACTCTTGATTTTTTTTTGTATCATATTCCCAGGTACCAAAAAGCTTTCCTTCGGAAAGCCCTAGGCAAGCCTTAACCTTTCCCCGGGCATTCCCAAAATCCTTTCCGAAATCATTGCCTAATGTCCGCAGTTGGGAAAGGATTTCCGGAAAGCTTCAGGCATATGCCTTGGGAATACTTTAAAATATTTCTTTTTGTCATTTGTGCTCCTTGCTCTTGTTATGAATAGAAAATCAACTTCCCAACACATTTTTGTGTCCGGAAAGGGTTGGGAAAGCTTTGGGAAAGGAGGCGCTAATTAGCATACGTAATTTGCATGAAAAAAATTATTTTTTGTGTTAGTTTATTGATTTCTATGTATACATAACAGAAAAATTATGTAAAAAGGGTTTCAAAAATTACCACGGTGGGATTCGAACCCAGGACCCTGAGATTAAAAGTACTCGCTTTAACCAATTCTGCCACCGAAGCTCTTAAGAAATATAGCTGTAAAACATTAATTTATATTTTTATTTACAATTTATCTTAGATCGTTTGCATCCATTTTAAGAAATAAACAATAAAAATAGGATATATTATATAATTAGCATTTATAATTAATAAATAAGGTAAAATTTTAATTAAATTAATAATTTTTACACAAATATTTTATCGGAAAGCATCGGGAACAATTCAGGAAGTGGGACAAGTTTGGGAAAGGCTTAGGAAAGTTTATGTAATTACGTTATTTATGTAATATAACAAAAAAATTTGATAAGAAACATGTAGTTGTGTTGATATATCTTAATTATATTGTATAAAATCTTTTTTTCTTACCCCGGAAAGAGTCAGGAAAACTTTTGGAAAGCTATCTAGGGAAAACTTTGGGCAAGGTTTAGGAAAGGAACCTAAATTTGAATATTTTTAATTTTTGTGCCAAATAAAATTTTGGGCAATGTCAAGGAAAGGTTTCGGCATTTCCCAATCTTTGCCCAAACATTGCCGAGTTCCCTCGGAAAACTTTCTGGTACCTGGGTTATTAAATGAAATGGATTCATGGATCATAAAATAACAATAAAAATAATATATTGGTTTTAACTGGTTTTAAAAATTTCGTGGTAAAATTTGTTCTGTAAACGGAAATTTCCGAACTTTCCCGAAGGAGTATTAAAAGTGAAATGGCGGTCGACTTAAAGTTGCCAATGTTATTGTTCGTAAATATTCTATAAATTACAATTGTTTACAATTTGACTGTGTATTCTGACTTGTTTTCCATCTCCTTATTTGTTTCTCTATTTCTGATTTTAGAACCTCCTGTTTAAAAAGTAAGTATACTTACGTATTTCGAAGTGACAGCTATGACCTAAATGCATGATGAAAATGCCCGCATAAATGTGCATTTAATTGCATACACACATTTTTTATCTGTTTCATATGCTTTAATTTGTGTTACGCGACACGTATGCAGTTTGCATGTACAAATATGTATGTAATTTATTATTGAATAAAGCTGAAAAGTCTTAAAGCCAGTGTCATAAAGAAATTAAACTCGTCATTCCTCTAAACCGGACCGGATGCAACGTGGTAAGAAAACAAATGTATGTATGTACATACATATGTGTACAGTACATATGGTAGATATGCCACTTTTCGGCCACTTCCACTTTTCGGCCACTTTGAACTTTGAAAGCCTATAATAAAAAATCTAAATGGACCAGGGACAAATTTTTTGTATAATTAGCTCCAGAAAACCTTAGCCAGTACTGTGTTAGAAATTGAAATGCTTAGCATCATAGGATTTTTTTTTATTAAATTATTAACTCGGCGAGAACTTAAAAATTGCACAAATTTACGCTTCTTCTAATGTTATGCAAAAACATCACATCAGTACTTCAGGAAAATAAGGGTCTAGTTACAAATTCTTGACAGCCATCTCAAATCCACTGAATATATAGTATCTCAGCTAAGTATTAACCACCATAAATCTTAAGTTGGCCTTAGCCAATTTTTTTAAGACTGAATATAAAAGTGGGCGAAAAGTGGACACGATGCTTCGTACCGGTGTCACTTTTCGGCCACCTAATTTGCTAAGTTCAATATTTTTTCCTGGCAAAACTGATGTAGATTTGAAATCAGGTTTGATCACCTGAACTTGCTCTGGGGACAACATAGTTTTAGTAAAAAATAAGAAAACAGTTCTGAGAACCATAAGTCGTTGCCAAAGACGGTCCAAAAATCCCCAACCCATCATTCGTTATTAAGTGAAAATTGCAACTTTTTTTTTTCTTCAAAGGGGGAAAAAAATACGTAATTTTTTTAATGTACAGAAATGTTCCTCATACACTGTAGAATTCAAATATTAAAACCCCCAAAGTCATGATTTTTATTTTTATTATAATACTTAAAAAAAGTACGCCTAAGCCCGGGCGTCGTGTACCATTTTAAGGGTCGATTTTATCGCAACTCAGATTTCTGGGAACAGTTTTATTATTTTTATTTCATATAATGGTGTATTGAGAGTGACATCAGGCTATCAAACATGCCCCTAAATAAACAGCACCAGCAATAAAAATTTTCAAGAGTAGCCACGCGTGGCCGTTAGGTTTGTGTTTAGCAAATTTAAAGCGCTATAGCGACCAAAATAATTGCAACATGCTAATTTTTTCCTAACATACACAATAAATGAATACATTTTAATGATTTGACAAACAAACAAAAAAATAATCGTGCGCAAACATGCTAGAAAACAGCTTGCGAATGTGCGTTCCTAACGTAAGGTGGCCGAAAAGTCGAATTTCAGTGGCCGGAAAGTAGCATAAGTGGCCGAAAACTGAGCATTTACAAAATCGAACTTTAAACTGTCCTCTTAATTAATTGAATGTTAAAATAAACGATTTTTTTATATGATTATGTTGGTAAGGTATTACTTTAACCAGCTGAATGGATGATTTGAACAGAAATATATTATTTGGTTGTAAATATGATGATAATATGAAACAAGATCCTTAAGTGGCCGAAAAGTGGCATGTCTACCATACATACTTACAAAGCAACTATCAACTATATGTATAAGAGTATAAGTCATTGTGCATATTATGATACTGTAATTTATGATATGATATGTATGTACCATCAGTTTCCCTTAACAAGTTTACAAGCAAATTAAGATCGACCTATAACAAATACATAAGGTACGGTATGTATGTAAGTATAGACTGTAGAAGTCTGCCATACAGACTTCTTTGTGATATATGCCTTGCCCATAGTCATGCCATAACTCATAAGAAGGCATCGCTATAGCAACACATCAACAAAAGTTTTCTTCCGTAACAATGCGTAATAATGTATTTAAATAATCGAAACGAGACCAGCGAAATACATAATAAGGCCATTCCGCTTTGAAAAATTAACATTGTTAAAAATGTTGAACTGTAAAAGTTCATTTTATCGTCACGAACTTTTCAATGTTATAGGGCCAACAATTCACAGCGGAATGGCCTTATATTTATATTTCGCTGGTCTCGAATCGAAACAACATCGTTGATCATGTTTGTAGGAGAGGCCGTTAATGTACTGTACTTACTTACCTAATGCACTTTACTGTACATATTATATACGGTAGTTTGCTGTAACGTAAATACTTACGTAAATATATTGATTTAAATGTTTGTATTTTATGTATTTGCAGGTAGTAATGAACTCGTCAATGTCAGAGATGGAAGCTATGCAAATGATGCAGCAGCAGCAGCAAAGTCCAATGCAAATGCAGCAACAAAGTCCAATGCATCAACAACAAAATATGCAACAAGCCATGCAACATAGCCCTGTACATCAACAGCAAAATCAACCCATGCAGCAAAATTTATTGCAAAATCAACAAATGCAGCAAAATTCGTTACAAGGTCAACCAATGCAGCAAAATTCGTTGCAAAATCAACCCATGCAACAAAACTCGCTGCAGCAAAATTCTTTACAAAATCAACAAATGCAACAAAATCAACAGATGCAGCAAAACTCGTTACAGGGTCAACCCATGCAGCAAAATTCATTACAAAACCAAAATGCAATGCAACATCAGAATATGCAACAAAATGTTGCCCCCAGCCCCCCAGGTCACGGGGGCCTTCCTCTGATTAACCCTGGGTCTGTGGTGTATCAAGCAGTGAATGGTCCCCCACCTCCCAACATGCCTCCACATGGCAACATGAGTCAGTCAACAGCAACGAACCAGCCGTACATCACCAGCTCAGGTATGTCCCCTGCTACATACATGTACATGTAGTTAGAATCACTATAATATACATACGTATCATGACGCTATAATCCCTGTCGGGGTAAGCCAACTACACAGATGTTTTATCCTGACCCAGTGGAGTTAGATGTAGTGAGAATCACTATATACATACAGAAGTTACATTTATGTTACATATCGATCTTCTCGCGTCAAGATGAAGCTACTACACTTTACAAATTTCCGAAGAATGAACGATCTACACATTACAAATTTGCGGCTACCTGGAGCTTCACCTACCTGTTTTATATAGCAGAAGCTCCAGGTAGCCGTGACTTTGTAAAGTGTAGATCGTTCATTCATTGGAAATTTGTAGAGTGTAGTAGTTTCATCTTGACGTGATAAGATCAATATATTAAGTAGTTACAACACAACTAACAACTTCAATTGCAGGACCTCCGTTTGCGTTTAACAACGTCAACTCTCAAGCAGTGAAGAGTGAGGGCACGGCAGCAGGCTTTCCTCAACATGACTTGAAGAAGATGACGTACCCTCCTGCCATGCCGCTGCAGTCAGGCAGTCTGCCTCCTCCAGCACCCCCCACCTCGGGGCTGGACCAAGCAAAACCTCCCCCACCACTGGGACCTTGCGTCGTCAAGGCAGCACCCAAGCTGACCTTTGACCCTGCTGCAGTGAAGGTAGGTGACCTTGACAAACTTGACACCAAAGTTAGCTAAGCAATTTTATAAATTTGAAAGAAAATGAATGCTAGGAGAAAACCAGTGCTTATGATAGTAAAGTGCTTTATAGTATACTGTAGCTTATTCAGTAAAAATATTGCTACAAAAAAAAAAAAAAAAAAAAAAAAAAAAAAAAAAAAGCCCTGCTAGATTACAAGCATGATACAAATAGAGCTGGTAGTTCCACTTGTTGCTCAGGATTGGTGATAAGATCGCGATGTGTTGGCGTAGTTAGCAACTTCAACACTATTTTGCCACCTAGTGATCACAAAATTTACCCGCACAACATTTTTTTACTATTTTTTGCATGTTTCTGATGTCAGAAACATAAATAGCCACGCAAATGGCATACTTAACATTATTTTCATGTGCTCTCGTTGGGCTACATTAACATTCTGGTAAAAATTGCCATCGTAGTTTTGAAGATGTTTATTCATTAAAAAGCACAATATGTTGTTTTATGTGGTCTATGGCTTTAAGTTGAATGTGTGTGATGTTGCAGGGCTCAGATGGTCAGATCTACAAGAACTCTGCGCTGGACCGCATACGCTACGCACTAGAGCAGAACGTACATTCAGATTGCTCGTTCCTCGTTGGTCCAGAGGGCAACACCAAGGTCAGTCACTCACAACTTGTTCTTGCTCAGTTTTCTACTTAGTTAGCTAGCTACTCAGCAGTAAATACATACACTGCTTACTGTGCAGTGGTGACAAATAACAGTCAATACCTATGTTACATTGTGCCATACCAATATAAAAATTGCATTCCTCCCCATACTTTTGTAATTCCCAATTCTCATGGTTTTCATCACATTTAGGGGATAAAAATCACAAGTGTGGCTATTTATATGGGCATGGCTTAAAACTTGCACTTTTTCCCCTATTAACTATCAAATAAACAACTGTTTTGAGGCCGACTTTTGCTGACATTTGCTTCTGTTTGTACTTGTTAGTACGCATGTGTAGTACTTACACATTACTGTTACTGTCAGAAACAGAAGTGAATCTGAGAGAAATTGCTTTAAGTTGTTCCTTTGTTAGTTAACAGGTGGATGGTGGTTTAGCCCCAAACTTGACAATTTTATTTCACATCACTGTATTGACCCACATGATTCTACTTATTGTAAGTTCCGAGACATGACGCTGTCGTCTCAACACAACGAGCAGTAACGACTTTGTCAGTAACCATGATTGTTGTTATTTTGTAGCTCTCTGCAAGCAGTTCCTGCTGGCTTCACAGCCGCCATCTTAGTGGTAGCAAATACACACACTGGTATAGGGAAAACCTCTTTTCTGTAATATTTTCCCTCAAGTATATAAGAGGACATTGTCCTGAATCAAGAGATATGTGAATTCCTAATTTTTGAAAGTCTTGAAATGACGTCTTCTATAAATAAATATGTACGTAGACCTGGAAGGAAAAGAGGGTAATGATTGCAGACCAGTCTGTACATGATTTTGTACAATGTATTTGGCACCACAAACATGGCGGCTACAACTTGCAGTGCTGGCAGTGCTGGCAGTGCTTGCAGATAAACAGCAACTAATGTGGGTTCATGCATGACGTAATCTGTTGTTTTAGCTGGGGTTGCCTAAGATTATGTTTTCCTGGCTTACTTACTTAGAGGGGAGGTTACTGATTTGCTGGCGTAGTGGCTGCAGCCAATCACAACGTACGTATGTACGTATGTACACAGTGACGGGGACCAGGCGTCGAGCATGACTGACCGTGTGTGTCGTAGCGATGAGGTGGCTGGACGTCAAGATTTGACGTGTGTTTTCAGAGCTGTGACGTGGCCTGGGCTGACGTACTACAACTCTCAAACTGACCTTTTATATTTCTTGTGCAGGATTCATATTTTACTTTCTCTAAGTTACAAGCTTACAGCAGTTTAGAAGCATTGAAGTCTATATTAAAATAATATATAAATAAAAAAAAAAATAATAAAATAAATAAATAAATCAATAAGAAATGAGAAAAGAGTAGAGATACCAGCAAAGGCCTTACTTACTTAGCTGCACAGTAGAAGTTGTATGGAGAGGTGGAGGTGTCACGTGGCACACAGTTTAGTTATAATGTTTATATAAGTGTCATCATTGTAATGACATTATCAATCAAAGAAGAGATTTACTTGAGCACATCACTGAGCAGTGTGTAGTCTTGTACTGTACTGTGAAGTGCTCAAGTAAATCTCTTCTTTGATTGATAATGTTATTATGATGACAACACTTATATAAACATTATAACTAAACTGTGTGCCACGTGACATCGCGACCTCTCCACACAAATTCAACTGTGCAGCTAAGTAAGTAAGGCCAGCGCTGCTGATATTTCTCTCCTTTTCTTCAGTAAAACGTTGTTAATAATAATAGTTAAAGCCAGAGCAGTGCAGTAAGTGACAACACTAAGCAAGCACTGAGACAAGCAAGTGTGTTGTGTTTGCTGGGTATATATAAGTACTTGAGGTGTCACATGATGTTTGTCCTGTGTTGGTCACCACAAAGATGGCTGCCACGCTGAAGGAGGTGTATGACATGTATGTGTACGACATATATGTATGTTGTACGACACATATGTATGATGCTTTGTAATGTTGTAGGCAGAGTGTTGTGGGTACTTAAGTGGTGACAGAGAGAGAGAGAGAGAGGCGAGGGGGAGTGTCTTGACCAGTGTTCTGTCCACAGATCATTAACGGACACAAAGCAATCTTGTCCTTCTCCAGTCCTACCTTCAGTGAATTGTTATACGGACCTGCCAGCGAGGAAAGGAACCGACCAATCAGAGTGCCCGACGTCGACCCTGTAGCATTTGATGCAATGTTGAAGTAAGTCTCATCTCTAACGTGTTTCTCACAGCCGCTGCCTTCGTTGTCGTTGTGTTTGCAGGCCTACATATTAATATAATATAGTTGACGCAGGGAGAGCCATGTAAAGAAAATTTTAGTGAGCTGGAAGTAAATCCCAGGCAGCAAATTGCAATATTGCCCGATGTTTAACAATTTTAGGACTGTCAATGTCAGTGTCAATTGGGCAGTGTTTACCTCCCCTTGGCAACCAGGAGCTACCCTTCACCCAATCACCACCTGCCACCTGCTCTCCACTAATGTGGCTGCCAAGGGTGGCCTTTACTACCCTCACAGCTCCCGCAAATCTGCAGCTTGCCAGGAAAATGAAATAACACGCAACTACTAACTTTCTCTTCACTGCTGCATATGGGGAGCATATAGCAATGCTGTAACTGTCCTTATTATGTAGATCAGTGCGTTGACGTCATTCCTAGCACACAGCAAGCACAGTCGTGGTCTACACAGCCCAGCACACACCTGGAAAAACCATGGAAATGTCTAGAGTGTCACCATGATTTGTGTATTGTAACCATCTTATTGTTTCTTTAGTAAATGTTGAAACAAGCACGTCAGCAACAACGTTGCAGCGTGTCACGTGCTGTCGCTGTCCCAGAGAGCTACTTGGTTTCTCATCTCCAAAATATTTTATTTTTAAATTGCTTGGGTATTGAAACACAGTTTGCTCACCATGTCTTGAAGTTGCAGAGTGTCACAATGTGTCACGAGACGTCTGTCGCAACATGTCTAATTACGTCTCTTTCAGACCTCAGGCAACCCAGTAACTTACTCACACTGTGCAGTGCTTATCAAATGTCAACAATCAAACTTGCAAACAAATATGTTTTACCTTTTCAAATGTTTTTAACATGAAATAGAACCATTTATCAGTTAAAATGTCAATTTTATTTACAATTTTGCTAAGTAAGGTGTAAGACCATCAGAAGACTATGGCAATGTTTGGTGTCATTTCTCACAGTATATTTCAACTTCAGTAAAATTATGAGCCTCGTCTATGGCAATGTTTAAGTAACTTTACGTGTTGTCCTCTGACAAATGCAGCTAAAAGCTGGCATAATGTGCCATGTAAAGTATGTCATCACAATCGCGGCAAATTATTTCAAGTGAAATTATCACCAAACACACCCATCTAACACAGTAAATCCTATGTAGATGGAACGTTTGGCAAGCTCGTGATAATTTCACTTGAAACGTTGTGACGTGATAGAGACGATGTGAGGTTTGGTACCCTAGCTGAGACTTTAACATGAGCAAAACATTTGAGATAGAAAATTTGTTTCATGACAGTAAATTGTGGACCTCAACGTATTTGCAATGAGAATGTCCAAACAAATTTTATTGCAAAACTTTATGTCATATTTAAAAGAAAACATCGTCCTGAATTCATTGATTTGCAAATTTCTGAGTTTGTTAAGCATTTTTTATTAATTTTAACAAGTCGCGAAATGATGTCATGGCCAGTAACTTTTTCCTTTGTACAAGTTCCCGCCTGTGACGTCATTTTTCGAGTTTCAAAAATTAATTAAAAATGCTTACTGAACTCAAAACTAGGTAATTTGCATATCTATTGATTCAGGATAATCTATCCAATCTATCTATGGTAACAATTGTCTCCCTCGATCTTTCCTTATTTAGATGAAATATATATTTTGTCATATTTGGAAATTCAGCAAAAGCCTTGAAGCGCAGTAAAAACTTCATTATCACATATTAACTCACGTTATAGTTATTGCGCCATAAGAAAGCATGTTAAATACTGTACAGACAGAAGCAGAGTATTCTAGCCCCATAAGAAAGTTATATATATATATATATATATATATATATATATATATATATATATATATATATATATATATATATATATATATATATATATATATATATTTCCATAGTTGAGAGGTGACAATTGCCATTCACATGAATGTTATTTGAGCGAGGTTTTCAATAATACAGAAAATAATTTGGTCAGAGTACTTGGTATGTAGGGACTTCACACAGTTAGCTGTCACCTTTGTATTGCTATGTTAATTAATGTTATGCTAATATGTCCCTGTGTTCAGCTCAGCACAGATCCTAGAGTGCACGGCCAAATAATGACAACTAAAATCTGATGTTTGACAGGTGAATGTACGCTGTGCAGAACTCGACTCAAACTGAAATATATCACATGTATTTCTCATAAATGTTTTCCATATGTTTTTGTGATCGTTGCAGTGCGCAAATTAACCATATTTTCATATGTTTTTGTGAGCGTTGTAGCGCGCAATTTCACCATATTTCCATATGTTTTTGTGTGTTGTCCTTTTGATGCAGGCGCACAATTAAGTTACCAGGGAAATAAGTTTTAAAATCTATGCACAGCCATGAAATTTGTTTTTTAATGAAGAGGTTAGTGGTTTTTAACAGAAAATCTATGTCTTAAAACACGTAAAAATATGTCATATATGTATTCCTCATTTAAATATCTCCGGAATTGGTGCAAACGTTTCTAAAAAAAAAAAAAAAAAAAAAAAAAAAAAAAAAAATATATATATCGAGGGTGCTCCGCTATAATGTCCTAAGTCCACTTGACCTTGAAAAATAAAAAATCGTCGGATCAACCCCAAATTTTGGATTTATCCATTTCAGGTCATTTGCAGCAAAAAATATTTTTCAAGGTCAAATGGACTTAGGACATTATAGCGGAGCACCCTCGATATATATAATAATAAAAATAAAAATAATAATAAATTTAAAAAAACGTGTTTCTCTACATTATGGGGACCCTTTGGTTTCCCCGCGTGCTATGCTGATGACTGATTATTGAAAGGGTCATAGAAGACACAATTAGTGTGAAAACGTGAAGGAAAACCATAAAATGACGTAACGTTATTAATAATTTAATGGACCACTTGCAATGAACAAACTTTTTAAAATAATTTGAATTATTCTTAATGCATTTCTTATTGAAAAATCGTTTTCACTTACTTGTTGCAACAATTAAAAACATTTTATTGCAAGTGGTCTATTGTCTGCAACTATTTATTTTGTTCAGTAAACACGCTTGGTGTACAACATGACTTAAATTTTAAAAACATTATTAAATAAAATAGATAAAAATCAACACCACTCCGCTATTCTATTCTTAATTAAAGAATACACTAATTACTACCACTGTGTACATAATTATGCAGGTTTATATTAAAAATAAAAATGTCACAGACACAATACACATGGCACAAATGTCGTAGCCTAAGTTGAGGACATAATTGGGACAAGATATTTGACGTGCATGAACGGTTACGCGAATTTTTCAAACTTTTATTTTGCTGCTCCAATGGATGTGTGGTTGCAACCATGTGACTTTGACGTGTCGTAACTCATCAATCAATGTCAGTATTGCAAAAAAAAAAAAAAAAAAAAAAAAAAAAAAAAAAAAAAAAAAATCAACTTTTTTTTTTTAAACTTTTATTATACTTTTTTCCCAAGGTTTAAAACGGGTTGTTATATTTTATTTTAAATGAAGGATTGTAAACATTTTTCACCTTAATATTTCTTGCACTTTTGTTTGCAATTATGGTTGTTAATGAATTAAAAATCTTACAGTACCGCGAGGAGAAAAAAATAAAAAATAATGTTTATCAGAATATGTGATAAAATAGGCACTAAATAACATGTTGATTATTTTATTACCTCCCTGCCAGATATTTCTACAGTTCAGAATAACTACTTTTTGCTGCAGAAAATAACATCATAAATATGATCATTGGAGAGGGGCAAACATATTGATCTCACATTATCGTTGTTACTTGACGTTGCCACATGTACATGGCATTGTCAGTGCACGTAGTGACCCCATGTTGTCGTTGCACCTGCAGGTACATCTACGCTGACCAGGTGAACGTAGAGAGTGCAGATGAGGCTCGCAACCTATGCTACGCCTCCAAGAAGTACCTGCTACCTCAGCTGACCACCAAGTGCCTGGAGTACCTGGGCAACACCTTGACCCCAGCAAATGTCTGCAAACTGTTTGAGTTTGGACGACAAGTCGACGCAAAGCCCTTCGAGGAGCGATGTTTACAGGTAAACAATTCACGTGGCGTGCACTTCCCTCAGTCTACATAAAATTACGTAACCTCTTAGCATGATTTCAATAATTAAGCGTATTTAGATGGCTTGTATCTCAAAATCTAAAAAGAAAACTTCAAACTTTATGATACCATTTGAAAGTCAACAGTAACAGCTACCTATAATGAAAATTTCAGAACCTGTGACCATCAGATAAGAGAGAAAATAATCATTGAAATTAACATGGGCTCTTATGGGACTAATGCCCGTAAGCTGCGACGCTAACTAACTAGTTAAACTGTAGTTAAGTTGTTATTTTGATTGTTGCAACAATTAAAAAAGGATAACTAAGTTTTAACTAGAGGTTGCAGCTTACAGCCATTAAACTTAAAAATTGCAAATCAAAATCTAGCATGGTGACTCCCCAATTTTTTTTTTTTTTTTTTTTTTTTTTTTTCATTTTTGAAGATACATTGTCCAAATGTATCACTCTGCAAATTTCAGATTTCTTCTCTCTTTAAAACTTTTTAGTCAAATCCCGCAGTAGCTGCCCTAATTAGGAGCACTTAGGGCTGTAAGCTGCAACCTCTAGTTAAACCTTAGTTATCTTTTTTTAATTGTTGCAACAATCAAAATAACAACTTAACTACGGTTTAACTAGTTAGTTAGCGTTGCAGCTTACGGGGGTTAATGAACTAACAAATTAGAAATCACACATCAATCACTTTACATTCTTTGAGCCGCTGCCTCATATTCATTGCTCATCCTGATTGTCAGGTGATGAGAGAGGCGACGCGTGACATCATCGCCCAGCCTGACTTCCTCACGCTGAAGCAAGGCACGCTGGTGGCGTTGTTACAACAGAACTCCCTGGCTGTCACCTCTGAGATTGACCTGATCAACGCTGCTCTAACGTGGGCCAGGGAGGAATGTCGCAGGAGGTAATACATGTCATGTGACACTCACCATGACACTGACGATGGCTGACCTCCAAGTGTTTCATATTTCAGATGTCTAAACAGAGAGGACATAGGATGCTTACGTGACGTGCTGGGTCCAGCGCTGGCAGGGGTGCGTATTCTCTCTCTTACGCCAGAGGACTTTGCTAAGCACGTAGCCAGGTGTGGACTGTTCTCAACTGAGGAGGCTCACGTCATCTTGCTGCGACTGCTGGGCAACGACAATGTGCTGCTCCCGGCAGGTGAGGCCTCTCTACCTTCACATTCACCTAGCAAGTAAACCTAGGCAATAAAAACCCATTGACATGCCAACAATTGGGTCTCCAACTTATTATGTAACATAAAACAAGAGGGGGGGGGGGGAGGGTTAATATTTATAATGCAGCTAGTGTTGAAAGCTAATGTAAGTGTTTGCTTGGTAGTTATTGAGCCAGTCGTGATGTTTCAGACCTGGGTGACAACTGTCGCAAGCGTCAGTTCATGACAGCTCCTCAAATCACCAGCAGGGAGCAAGTGTGCTCCTGTCCCACTGGACTGCTAGAGCTGGCGTTGTTCAGCTACAAGGATCCTCTCAGTAGAACCAAGGAGTCCAGGGTGACCATCAGATGTGACAGAGACATCAAGCTGGTGGGGCTGCAGATTGGGGCACAGGTACGTGTGTGTGGTGCTCTAGCAAGACATCTTACAATGTAAACTTACTGTACTGTACATGTGACATGTAAACTTACTGTATGTATGTATGTATCGGACAGGTGAACTACCCAATGGCACTCCAGACGTTCTGCTCTTCGTTCATGCTCCAAGAGTTCCTCAACAAGACATACATCGAGGAGCTGTGGGTGCAGCTTGTGGTCACTGAGTATCGTCTAGGCAGGTTCAGGCGCTGGACTGCAGAGGATATCTCTCTCAACAGGGAGGTCAACTATAACTCTCTCATCGAACTGAGGTGGGTTGCACTGTACACTACAACTTACTATCAGCCAGTTATCTGCTGGAGAGTGCCAGTTCAGCTGCAATATTATTTACCTATCTGTGTTGTGCAGGTTTGAGGAGCCAATCACAGTGAAGAGGTACGACCAGGTGGAGCTTCGTATTTCTTACTTCAAAGAAGGCGTGTATCCTAAAGGTTCCTGGCAAAGTCAGGCGCCGTGTGGCGTCGCAAACTTTACCTTTGAGAGTGCCAACCCTAACCACGAGTGTGTGCTCAACTTTATCTCCAGCATCGTCTTCACCTTGGAGCCTTGAGTCCAGTCTGTGGACTGATGCATTGAGTCCACAGACTGATTGCCTTGAGTCCACGGACTGACTTTTGTGTGTATATTTTGTGATGTAAGCTCAGTGTGGATGTTTCTGATAAAATTGACATGTAGTGGCAGATGGCATGACACTTGTGCATGCGTGCGTGCGTACCATGTGCGTACACTGGTCTGTTTGAGTATCACGGCTAAAATATAAATGTTGAACATGTTGTGTGTGTTTTGTTTTATTTAAGATTTAAATGTGGTATTTTGTAAAAGTGATTGGTAACAATAGAAAAAAATACTGCCTGATTTTGTAGCTGAAAGTAAACCCTACCAAGATCAAATGACAACCACTTCATGTTTGTTTGTTTTTTAAATGGAATTGTGCATTTTTTTTCTTAGGCAAGGAAACAAGGTTTATATAAACCTCATATGTTAGCCATATTTAATATTATTGTCGCCTGACCTGTACCTTGTGTGCCTGCATGTGTATCAAACATGCAGGACTTGTGCATGAAAACACATGCACAAATTAGAAGAAATCAAAGAACTGTAAAACCATGAGGATATAAACTAGAACATTGGACAGGGACACCTTGTGAATAATAATGATAAATCCTTGCTTACAAAGTAGCTAGTCTCTCAATCTATCTCAGTGTTTCTACGAAATCTTGGTTCTTGTTGAGTCAGTTTTTGCAAAGTTACTTTGTTAGTTCTGTACACCCATATTTTAGAGCAATAATTTTCAAGTTTTATTTCTGATACAACATAATTCAGCTGAATTTTTGTACATGTGCACTTTTCATTGGCTATCTGCAGGAAGCGTTTTTAAGTTTTTACATAAAACCAAGTCATTTAACTAATAAGTTTTAAATATTTAGCAATTATGTAAGTAAGTCTAGCCAGGACATTGATCCTGTGTTGCCATCTCTCCTATTTTCTTTGTTATCTTAAAACACTTTATAATGTCAGGACAGAAAGTTGTGGAGGTCTATCACTGGGTAGGCTAAAAACCATCTATGTTGTTGGCTTACCCCGAAAGGGACTATATGATTCATTATATGTATATGTATACCAAATTTCTTTTAAAAAACGTCATAATATAGTAACTCTTCAGCTATATTTTTTACGTGTGGTCTCATCTCAACAGACATCAGCCATAGCAATGTAATTGTGTGAATACATGTGTATGTGTTTTTTTATAATGCAACATTATAATTATGTCTTAAATCATCTGTTAAACTATCTGTTCATTAAAAAAGAAAATGTCTATTGTGATGAAATATAATAAACATATTTTCAACTTAAATTATTGTTTATTTACATACACATGCATGATCTGCTGCATGTATTAAAAATAAATTTGTAATATTTTACAACATAACATACAAACACAAGTTATTACAGTGCGTTTTCTTGAGTTTGTTTCATAGAACATTCACATTTGTCAGCAAAATCCCGACATAATTTCAATTTTGCCATCATCATAGGGCTTTGTTGAGTTGCCAATGCAAGCTCTAATTCTACTGCTTTTGCTGTAAAATATTAAAACAATTATTTACAAACACACGTAATATAATAAAAACGTGATGTTTTACCTTTCAAGTCCAATATTTTATCAATATCTTGTCGAATTTCTGCGAGAGCAGCAGCCAAAGTTAGACGATAATTTTCAGTGTCGAGCTCTTGACTGGAAGGTGACGCGGATTCCGATGAATCTATTTCGTTGGAGCTCATTTTATCAGCTGAATGTAAGAAGAATTAAAAGAATTATATCTTAATATCTCGTAAGGTATATTTATCAATACAAAAAATACAAATAAAGTTCCTACTCACAGATTTGAGAAGTATTTTTGACGGGAACGAGAAGGCACTTGAAAAGTCGTCTCGTTTTTTCAAATAGCAGAACCAGTAGAAAAAAAATGAAGCATGAAATTCATAAATTTGTAATTGGCGCGAAAATATCAGCTGCTGCTAGGCTTGTTTTCGTTGGTAATGGCAGGGTAATGGTATTTTTGTCTCTAGTTTTATTTGATTAATTTTCCTTAAAATACTTAAATTTAAAAAAATGTCACTTCCTGAGACAGACTCAAGTACTGGAGAATCAAGTTTGCTTCTCGATACATCGGTAAACAGTGAAGAATGCAGAGAATTCAAATTTTTCAGGATCGGTTGTGTGAGCTCCCATGAAAAATTTATTGAAAATTACACGTTAGTATACATTTAAACTGTTTTAGTCTTTTTAATCCATGATTAACTTAGATGTTTATTTAATTGTAAGTTTTAATATTCATCAGTTAATTGCATGTTAAAATATTTTCAATAAAAATCATGCATAATATGATATTTCTTATTTACATTTTGCCACATACATAAGTATGTACGAAGAGAGAATTGCTCACAGATTATTTTTATGTTGTTTCGCATATGTGTAATATATGATGCTAAGTGTTGTGTGTACCGCCGTGCAGGCTAGACTTAGTGCGCGCACTGCGACGTGACCTGGGCTCCAAGCTAAGCAGCAAGCAGTTGCTCAGTGGTCTGGTGTCCGTCACTAGAAACACCTTCGTCCAAGACTTTGAGGAGTTGGTGGAGAGACGGGAGCTGAGAGAAAAGTTGAACATCTTGAGCAAACTGCATTCAGCGGCGACGTCCAAGTCTGCAGCCAGGAGGAAGCAACCAGCTTGGTGGGTAAATATGCATATATGGCCGTGGATATGCTGTACATATGAGCCAATGATTGCAAACAGATCAGCAATAAATCTGCGTGTAAAATAAAAAAATGTTCTGGGGCATTGAGATCCACAAAAATCATCTTGAAATAATTAAGTCTGCATTAACTAACTGATCTGGATTTCTGATGCAGATTTAAAACAAGGATAAAATTGAACCAGTTCTGATATACACAGATTGTAATGCAGATGCAAACTTGGATAACACTTTTTTTAATCTGTTTTTTTTTTTTGGCCAGCACTAGTATGTATATTTATATTTAATTTCAGGCGTCCCACTGTGCTGAGTGCTGGAGATCAGCAGAGAGCTCACGACGTTGCAGTGAAGCACGCTGCAGTGACTGCGCTGCGACATGAGGTGTCAGCCAGGGAGAGGAGAGTAAGAGAGCTCCAGCGCAGAGTGACCTTGCAGCGAGCGACGGCCCAGGCTGTGGAGCACAAGGTCAATGATCTGGTGACCTCTGCTGTCAGTCAGTACTCAAGTTGTCATTTAGAAAATACTTGTTCTCTCTGATATACCACACACATGTGGGGCACGAGGTCAATGACCTGGTGACCTCATCTGCTGTCATACAACAATTGTTCTCTCTGATTCCATGCACGTATTCAGCCAGTATGTGACACTTACCTTTAAGTATTGCATATTGGAGTTCTGTCACTGTTTAGGCTGATGTGCATTTTGTTTTGTAATATTTGTAAATTTTAAACCTAACAAAGCTGGCTTCTGCGGCGTCATCAAAACCCAAATTTAAATGATTGCTTGTTTACTTGTGTGCCATGGTTGCCATGGAAACACCAACTGACACAACCAAACAAAATGGCTCTAATCTTGTTCGAAACCCCTGCATTTTCTCTGCTCCTAAATTGAAGAACAATTTTGTTTTTTAAATGGAATGCGCATTTTTTGGAGCAAGGGAGCAGGGTTTATGAACAACATTCTTATTTCTGTTCTCTTCCACCAAAAAAAGCTCATTCCATATGAATAACTTAAGTTGATTGTCAAAAAATTAAAAATTCACAATATGTATATTTGCGGTCTCCCACAATTAAAATGCAATAGCAAAATAACTTGTTTTACGCGCGCATAAACCGGGCAAACTGTGACGTCAGTGACCGCCAGTGTCATTTTGTGAATGGAAAATAAATTAGAAATCAATGTCTCCGGCCAAATCAATGTTAATTTTCAGGTTTGTTAGGATATTACACAACTTTTTTGTTCAAGGTGTTGTACGCCTTTAAGGCAGTCAAAAGCTACATTTTCAATTGATGACAGAATGTTTTAATACATGAAGTGTGTTTTGTTTTAATTAAGTTATTGTACATACATGCGCACCACATTTAGGAGCAGAGAACAGACATGGTTCATGAACAGCATTGCGGGCGTCACTTACTTTTGGTTTTGTACTTGTCATTGGAGCCAAGCTTTGCCATTTTTTTTAAAAATACTTTCTAATAGTTCCAAAAGTTGTGTAGTAAAAACTGAATTGCAGCAAACACTGGTCTTACGTTAGCATAGTGAAGGGATGTATGTTCTATTGCAGCATACGCTGGTCTTACGTTAGCATAGTGAAGAGATGTATGTTGTATTGTAGCATACACTGGTCTTACGTTAGCATAGTGAAGGGATGTACCTATGTTCTAGTTCAGTGAAAATAAATATAGTAAACAACACATTAGATAATATTTCAGTCCAAGACCACATTCATGTATGACTGTCAGTCCTTACACTGGACTTACGTTAGCATAGTGAAGAGATGTACCTATGTTCTAGTTCAGTGAAAATAAATATAGTAAACAATAAATAAATAGTAAAGTGAATCAATCAACCTATCAAAAGAATAGAACAATAAAAAAGAAATAAATCTTCAAAATCTACAAAGGAAATAACCAAAACAGCAATAAATTGCTAAATAATAAAATAATACTACAATATTTTGACGATCATAGCAATAAAATAGGTAAAAGTTGTAAACTGCAAATATGCTGCAAAGAAAACTAGAAATAAATAATTATACGTGATGAACTGGCTTTAATCATTTATTGTGTCTCTGTCTATTATAGTAATAGTAAATCGATCTCATTTTGCCATAGCCTCGATATGTGCAGTGCAGTATGTATTTTATTTTTTGAAAAATAACTATATAAAATAAATAAAAAGATTTTTCAAAACGTATTTTTGTCATTTTAAATTTATATTCTTTCCGAGGTACTGATTAATTATTAGGCAAATTATTTCTATTTTTTTTTATTACAATTAGCTCTAACTTTTCCACGCTTTTTTGTGTTCAACAAAACTGAAAAAGAGAAAATATGAACCAAAAATATTGCTATAATTTTATTTTTAAAAGGGCGGGGTTTATCACCAAATAAATAATTGAACAAGCTTGTTTATGATGATGCGCAGTAAAAAAATGTGAATACAAAAAAGTTTGTGCGCAACTCTACAGGTAAATAAAAATAAACGAGCACACTTTAAGCGCAACAGCTGAACAAATTTCACGAAAGCGAAAGTTATTTTTTGTTATGGAAGTTGATTTTGACGAAATGTGACATATTTACTGGATTAATTTACTGTGAACTATGTCTTGACTCTCCCGTCTGATATTTTGTATATCTGCGATGTGTTCACAATATAATTTTAAGTTTTTGAAGTTAAAAATTTAGGTTTAGTGAGGTGTGAATTACGGATTAGCATGTCCAGTCTTAAACATCCGTTATTCAAATATCAGTAAATCACGCCTTTTTTTACCGTTAATTTGTTTGACAATGATTTAAATAATTAGCACATGAACTGATTTAAATATTTGAAAATGATGAGACAGTTTGGTTGAGCAGTGACGTAATTATTGTGCCGTCCAAGCGCACGCACTTTCACTTCCACATATACTTATATGACCACTGCGCGATAGCCATGTCCTCGCCGTTAATTATTTTAATTAACTTTTACATTGAGACTTTGTAACTAGCTTGTCAATAAGATGACGAAGAACTCGCCTTCTCTGTTTGCCAGGTCACGGGAAAGAAGAAGGTAAATATAGAAGAACTAACGAACTTTTTTATTGTCCTCTATAGCTCTAAGAAATTTTCACCAATACATATAGCTCGATCTCTCACCCTGTCCCACCTCCCACCTCTTTCAGTCTCATATAAGGTCCCTATATACCAGGTATTCTGACCGAATTACGCGTGACCTCTCAACAATGAAAATAAAATTTGAAATTTCTTATGTGGCTGGAATACCTGGTATATAGTATATATAGTAACGTTAGTCTCATATATGTGTATCACTTGTATTATCCCCATCCCCAACAATAAAGTAGCAGACCCAGCAAGTTTATTTTCTAGCTTGTTCAGCTCAGGACTTTGCAAAAGTTGCACATTCTCAGACAAAAACGCAAAGTATAGAAAAAGTATTGATATCCAGGTAAAAACTACACTAACAAGTAAGAATAGTACTATGTATTCCTTTGTGTTCTTTAGCGCCAAAAGAGAGCGCATCTACACTTTCCGACATCGAGTATCTGCAATGTTAATGAATGGTCGCTAGTCCAGGTACAGCACTGCGTGGAAAGTGCAGATGCTCAGCTCGTTGCTAAACTGGAAAGGGTAGATGTTCGTTTTTGAAGTGGAAGCATAAATATATGCTTCAGATGCACCCCCTGGAAGCCGTATTTTGTACGTAGTGAATATTTACCTGTGTGTCATGTTTCAGAGTGTACGAGGGGGTGAACTACAGCGTACTGCATGACAACGAGGCAGACAGCGATGTCGAGGAGACAGAACTGTTCGCTAGGACTGCTCGACCACGAGAGCAACTGGTGGAGCGTGTCCTTCAGCCTGGAGACACACTGCAGTCCATCGCTCTGCAATACCACGTCACTGTGAGTGCTGCAATGCTTTAACTTTAAAGATATGATTTTTTTTAAACTTTATTTTTTTATCTAGCTCTACTAGCCAGATTGGCTCTGAGATCTGAGTCTCTCTCTCTCTCTCTCTCTCTCTCTCTCTCTCTCTCTCTCTCTCTCTCTCTCTCTCTCTCTCTCTCTCTCTCTCTCTCTCTCTCTCTCTCTCTCTCTCTCTCTCTCTCTCTCTCTCTCTCTCTCTCTCTCTCTCTCTCTCTCCACTGTAGTTAACACATGTGTCGCTGCTTGCAGGTGTCTGAGCTGAAGCGAGTGAACAAGATTCACAGAGAGAATGAGATCCACGCACACACATCGCTGATGATTCCCGTAGGTCCAATCTCCAGCCTGGTAGACTTGAGCTCGCCTGCTGGAGTACATGGGGAGGCAAGTAGAAGTGATGCCAGGGTCCTCAGTATTGGCTCAGGGTGCGACCCTCAGGAGTTCCTCGCTGCAATGGACAGAGATCTCGAGAGAATCAGAGCCACGGTGCCAAGCACTCAGGCTGGTGAAGTGTTGTTCAACCCTGGTGTCGACCCCACCAAGAGTGAGTCATCATGCAGCGGGAGTGACTGGGGGCTGCGCTGGCAGCAGATACTTGTGTGCTCTCTACTGTTTACGTTCTTACTGCCCATCTTTGTGTGGTACAAGCGACAGCAAGACGAGCCTGTCGAGCACCACGAGACCTCCTAGCAGCTGCACTGTCACTAACAGCTGTGTTGGCAGCAGATACTTGTGTGTTCTCTACTGCTTACGTTCTTACTGCCCATCTTTGTGTGGTACAAGCGACAGCAAGACGAGCCCCACGAGACCTCCTAGCAGCAAGTGAGCGTACATTAAGGCTGCCGTGGTCATGTAGCCAACTGAGGTCCTAGCTACCTACTTGTCAATACAAATTACAAACATTTCCCCCTCAATTTAGGACTCTTGCAGAACAAAAACCAAGATATTTAAAGCTAACAAGTTGATGATGTTCAAACGTGAAAGTTTATTGTGCTATATAAATGTGATGAAAAAAGAAGCCAGTTTGTATATATGTATGTACGTATGTATGTACAGCTTCTGTGATGTAAATTTTTACTGTGTAATGTATGGTGACAATATCATGTACAGTATGTTGTGATGTACTGTATGTCAAGTTGATTGACATGAAGTACGTATCACAGTCAAGTCTAATCATGTTGATTATTGAACTGTAATTGATTGATTGATCGCCCTTTGTGCCTTAATTAATTATCAATTGCTTGGTGTAGCTGTGTATTATTATTTAGTCAGACAAATCAAACCCTGTCTGTGTGCCTCGCCCTGGCTGCCCCAGGCTGCCCCAGGCTGACTGCCTACTTTACTGAGGCTGGCTCAAATGTAGGGATCAGTGATATATGGAAGAGTATTACTACTTTTTGTAGGAAATATTTTACATAAATACTCAAGAGTAATTGAAAAATACCAGAGAAAAGTATCAACATGTCGGAATATTAGTAATGAGGACTTCATAGGGTTTCGACTATTTTGCCCAACCCGAAAAAACCCAGTGGGTTTTTTCGAAAAAACCCACCTTAAAAAATCCCGAAAAAACCCATGAAAAAAACCACTTCTTAAAAAATGACTAAAAGCAAAGAAAGATAGTTTAATTTAATTTTTTAACTTTGCTTACAATGCATACTTTTTAATATGGAATCATTATATTTACTTTTGAAACAGTACATTGATTGCATAGAGTTTTTAAATGTCTGGCCGATCATCATTTCGTTAATTAATTTATAATTTAAATAATGGTGAAGGTCAACAGATACCTCAAATCCCAAGACCTCATCAAAAATCAGTCTTTATAAATATCTCAACCAAATATTAATAATAATACTCTGACCAAGTCCTAAAGTGCAGGTACATAAATTTAGATTTAACATGCAGCCATGGTTGCAAAACAAAGAGAGACAACACATTTTTTTTTCCATGGTTTGCAAAATTTGCATTGCAGGATTTAATGTAAGAATGACACGTTTTCAACTTTTAATCATAATAATAATACGTTTCTGCAATAATTTAGTCTTTAATTATTGATGGCTATTGACACCGCGCGAAACTATACTTTTTTAATGTGACGGGTATCAAAGGTTAACTTATTGTTAAAAACCATGACTCACAAGCAAAACGGGTCCTACCTGCTTGAGTGAGATGATATACACCTAATTATACATTATATTTTGTCTAGCCTCCTCTACTCTATTTCTTTTTCAGGGTATTGTCAATCAAAGTGACAGATATTTTAGTTTGTTGGTCAGAGTATTATATTATTTATTAAAATAAATTGACAGAAAAAAAAATAAATATAGTTATTTTAGTTTAATATCTTTGTTAAAAAATATTTCCAGCATTTGTATATTTTATGATAAATATTTTTACAGACTCAAATAAAAAAAATGATTAAACCCACCTTTTTTTGAAAAAAAAAACTGATAAAACCCAAAAAACCCGGGTTTTTTCAGGGTTTTATCGAAAAATCCCGAAAAAAACCATACCCAGTGGGTTTTTTCGAAAAAACCCGGGTTTTTTCAAACCCTGAAATAAAAATTTAAAAAAAAAAAAAAAAAAAAAAAAAAAAAAAAAAAAAAGAGGAAATATATGACCTCAACAAGCAGGTCTTGATTACTAACACAGCATAAGTAACATGTACGCTGATATATCACTGATCCCTGGTCAGCTGCTGCTTGACTTTGACGTACAGACATTGCAAAGTGAATATCTTACCATAGTGATGTAGAGTCTTACTAGCAAACATAATGACCAGTCATAGTTTATCTGTAAGAACTGACCAAGTTAAAACACTCCTGCTCTCTTGTACGTTATTGCCAAAATATATCGACTAATAAAGGAACAACGGTTTTGAGGCTGACTATAAGTTATTTTGGTCACATCCGCTTCCGTTTCAACTTACGATGATGATGCATGCGCAGTAAGTCAAAACAGAAGCGGATGTGAGCGAAATTGCTTATAGTCGGCTTCAAAACAGTTGTTCCTTTATCAGTCAATTCAATATGTAACTAGTTTTTTATATCTGTGCTAGCAAGATTTGTCACCAAAGTATGGGACTGTATCTCTTCACTATGGTACGTAATAATATAAGGAAAAAATCATTTTGGTTTAATATGCAAATCAAAGAAAAGTAATTTTATAAATCAAGCACTTTATCTTGTATCAATTACGTTTAAAAAAATAATTAGAAAATAGTTGGTAGAGATTAGAGCACGTTGAATTGAAAATTAATAAAACGCGAAAATTCTCTAATTTAAATAGTAAATTGGGACTAGGGATGCAAATTATTCTAGCTTGCGCTATCAGGTGAAAATAATAATAATAATAAAATGATTTTTATTGAGGACCCACTTACATGGTCCTCTGACATATTTGAAGAACATAATTATCTCGTCAGAGATATGTGATAAAATGAAGATTAAAAGATACAGTACAGTATTATAATAAGTTCTAACTCTCTGTACATATCATAATAAATTAGTTATCTGCTTTACCACAATCGAAATTAGTAATTATTGAGTTTCTTCTATTACCTAGCTATTGTATGTTGAAAATAGCTATAAAATAAAATAGAAATTAGCATTTTAGCAAAAATATTCAGTCTTATACAATTCACATATTAAACATTTAATTAATAGAAGTGTCTTTAATATAGACCCTATAAATATTAATTATAAAAATTAAATAATAGCATACAAATTTATTTGAAGAAAAGAGTTTTCACACTAGTTTGGATTTTTTTTTTTTTTTTTTTTTTTTTTACTCTTTATTATAAAATTTCTCAGGTAAACTATTCCACAGTTTAGAGCCTTTGACTGAAACTGAGTTATTTGAAAATATAATTAAAATGGTTACAAAATAGGAGGATACAAGTAAGCTGAAAGCTGCATGTCAATCACTGCAGTGAAGTTCTCTAATTAGCAGCCTCTTGCGCTTGCAATTTTGCGTCCTCCTTTTTTGTATCTCTTTTAATTAAAGTTTCACGTGGTGCTTTAATGTGCTGTAATTATGTACATACTGTAATCTATTTCTTCTGTTTGATTTGCATAGCTGACTGATGGTTTATTTTGCTTGATATCTCTGCTGGACTGGAGGTCCAGACATCTTACTTGCAGCCAGGCTTGCTGCCTGGTCACAGCCTACAGAACCTTAACAGACAACCTCAATGTTTTAGCTACACCTGCAGTACTGTTGTTGTGAAAGGCCCACTAAAAGTACCCAAACTTAAATGATAGTCGAAATACTCTAAGCCAATGAGAAAGCTCCAATTTTGTGGGTAGCCAATCATTTATCTTAAAGTTTGGGTACTTTTAGTGGTACTTTGAAAACAGATGTATAGTGGGTGTGCCTAAAACATGAGGTTGTCGCTTCTCTGTTGAGGTTCTGTAGGAGAGGCCGAGGTACAGAGACGTGTTAGTATTAACCAGATGTTATTTTTATACCCTGATGTATTGTAAGTAACTGTGATGTAACGCTGCAGCTATCTGTGTACGTCTGCTTCAGCTCAAGTTGTCACCAGAGAGGCAAGTGTATCCACATGACGTCATACTGGAGTAGTGAACAACATTGCTCAGCATAGGACAAACACATTTTCTTTGAGAAATCGGCTAATTTTTTTGTAAATGTTATTTGTCTCGCATACTTGAGATACTAATTTAACATATTAACAACATCAATGCTCTAAAAAATATTGCAGTGTTTTTAAACTTGTAAAATGAGTTATTTTCCTATGCTGCCCATGTTTTTGAGTTATCCAACAAGGCGTGGACTTTAACATGAATGCATATACCCTATACAAGCCTTCATGTTGTAACTTTTGGCCAGCAACTTGGTCAAAACTTTTGTTTTAATTGTGATTGATAATTATTTTGCTGCACAAAGTGACAGCAAACAAATGGCTGGCCAAGACAATACCACACGTGCACCTCTTTCTCTTTCAGTTAACTTTCCTCCACATATACACCAAGACTGTCCAGGTGATCAAGTTGAATTTTATTTCTATAGCTTGATGACAATACGAGAGAAGGAGATACATACATATGTGCTTCACTTACGTTGTCTTGGCAGTTGTTTATAAATATGTAAGTGCAAGGAGCGTAGCATGGGAGCAGCGATACTTTGGCTATCATACTGTATTGAGACAATGATATATTTGCAATGCAATGCTAGGAGAAACCATACACTGGTCGTACCATAGTGAAGAGATATAGTCCTATAGTTCAGTGAAAATCTTGCTAGAGCACAGATGTAAAAAACTAATTAACACCTTTATTATTTGTTATATCTGTGCTAGCAAGATTGTCACAAACTATAGGACTATATCTCTAGCTTTGCTATGGTAGGACCAGTGTATGGCTTCTTCTAGCATTTTATCTCAAGTTTATCTTACCTAACCACGATGGTTTATTTTCCTGATTACATCTCATACTGAACAATGGATATGAAATACCTTTTTGTCTTTCTTATTTTCAATTTTATTATATTCTTGAGAAAATACTGTTTGTAGTACGTAAGTTTGTAGACAATTTTATGCAGGAGAAAAATAATAAGTATATTGAGAAAGCTGCCATGTCACGCTGAGCAGTGCTGAAGTGTTTGGCTTACAATACATACAAATTATGTATTTTCTCTGCCCTAGCTGTCATAGCAAGCTCATTACTATCTTCCATTACACAATAGCAGACGTTGCAAAAGTAGGTTTAGTGATAAAAAAAAAAATGACAGCTCAACAATACTAACAAAGTGCTAGCAGATGACTTGGCGTTCCTGTCTACATTTAACATGCTTTCTTATGGGGCTATGAAGCAGCTTTAACTTGAGTTAACATTATTTCTCGGAGTTAAAATTTTTACTGTAGCTTATTGAGCCTCAAAGCTTTTGTTTTCCTGGATCTCAATCAATTTAGTTACAAATTGTTTTTTCACCCAATTGACTTGAAATCCAGGAAAACAAAAGCTTTAAGGCTCAGTAAGCTACAGTAAAAATTTTAACTCCCAGAAATAATTGTTACCTGAGTTATAGCTGCTTCATTGCCCCATAAGAAAGCATGTTAAATGTAGACAGGAACACAAAGTCGTCTGCTAGCACTTTGTTAGTATTGTTGGGCTGTCAGTTTGTTTATTTTATCCTACTTTTGCAACGTCTGCTATGTTACTTATAGTTTTGTATCAAATATTTTTACTATCATTTTTTCTTTATTAATTATTTTTATATTTTAATTACTATAATTAGGTTCATTTTCCAATAGCAGATACAATAAGTATCGCCACCTAAATCGCTGCTCCTTGGTATTTCCCCTGCTACACTGTACAGTGAAGAAAGAACATTTGCCACTCTGGTGACCACTTTACATAAGACATTTCGTCGCTCTATATATGTATAAATAAACTAAATTATATTTTGTAAATAAATAAAAGCAGTAAAATTTGAAGTTTGAATTGTTTTTACTTGATATTGAATCAGATTTGACAGTTAACATATTATTACCAAGGCTTTGAATCAACAGTATGGATGCAATACACCAATCTAAGGTATTTCTATAGATAGGTAATCCAAAGAGAATATCGTTATTCAATTTTCTGTTGCCTTTCAATTTATTTTATCCTGGAAGTTATATTTTGTTGCCCATTTGGTCAATGTAATTTTGACCCGCAATACACGTCTCCAGCTGACCAGTACTTTTCAGCGGGAATCCTCTCTGGATTACATAGGTTATCTACTTACATTACACCAATCTATTGAAATACCTGAAGGCAGCCTTGGCGCCAGCAATAAGATATGCTGATTTTATAGCAATAAGACAAATCATTGAAACATTGGTCATCTAGTCCTTGGCTTGTATTTCTATCTTTGCGAACATTGTGTATAGCAGATCAAAAAACAGCCTCATTTCTGGCATCACCACAAAATACTGCTCATTAGGAGCCGCACTAAAATTGGAACATTGTATTTCTGCTATCAAAGATCAAAATTTTATATCACTGCATGTCGGAAGTGCACAAGGGTAATAATAATAACTGTGTTAGAATTTGTAGCAAAGTCACGTGCAAACAAAAATGTAGATCTTGTTTATTACATCGGAGCAAAGTCTATAGATTCACTGTCTAGATTGATTGATTGTTTATATAAACTTTTTTGTTCTTTATTGGAGCAAATGCAATTACAAATCCACTTACAGTGAGCTAGGTAGTTAAGAAAGGACCGCTGTCCTAGGCTTAAACAGACCACGTCTTTCTCCCTCACACGTTACACTTCTCAGAGGCAAAGGTTATTAGAGCAAATGTAGGTTCACATGTGAGTCATCCTTGCTCACAGCTATATAATGCATTTGCTGTAATAACCTTTGCGTCTGAGAAATGTAACGTGTGAGGGAGAAAGACGTGGTCCACTTACAGTTAGCTAGGTAGTTTTGGCCACGAGTTTGATGAGGGGTGCACGCCTATATACAAGCGGAATTATGCGCGGGCGCGAGCGTGGTAGCTACATCATTATCATCGGCGCATTTGGACTTGCGATAACTTTGAGCTAAGATCCCTAGAAAATACCAGGTACTCTCACCAAAACCGTTGAAAACCTCACAAAATAACATGCAGTTAAATGGCAATCTTGACCTCTCAACAATGAATTTTTTTTGTTAATAATTCTTATGGAGTGAGAGTACTTGGTATTTTCTAGGGACTTTACTTTGAGCTGAGGTAACCAGCTGGGTCACGGGGATCGAAACTCTACGCGACAACGAACTGGTAGATAACGGTTCACGTTTGCGCTACAGTTCTCCTATAAGTCATGTCGTACTTGTGCGAAGTGCGGGGCCGTTAGCTCCGGCTAAATACGGGTTACGTTGTGTTTTCTAGGATCGTGCGTCGTCAGTTTATAAAATTACCTGTGCTGACTTCTGCGCACCATGAGGTGTTAAGCATGGTATATGTACAATGTATGTATGTATACGCCAATATCATTTTTGATATATCAAACATAGAGGAAAGTGGTCAGCACAGAGAGAGAGTACACTCCAGTTGTCTTGGTGACAACTTTGAAGTGGTCCTTCAGTGGTGCCTGGTTCAAGTGGACCTCTGAGGTCTTGTTTGCTAAACTAAAGTTAACAAGTCCCAATGTGCACAGCAGATGAAAGGTGTGCTCCACCTCACCAAATTATATTTAAGATTTTACAAATTTACAGCTCACTTGTGCTTATCATGTTAAGACATATTTAGCATGCTATACTATACAATGTTCACCAATAGGCTCTTGTCAGCTCATTGTCAGCTGAACCATTTTTTAAAGGGGAAAAAAATTAGGGGCTACCCAACATTTTTGTCATTCAAACTTTTTAGGTAGATGTGGTAAATATTAAATATGTAAAATATAAATTTGAATGGTAAATAAATAAATTGGTAAACAAAAACAAATAAATAAACAAACAATATTAAGTATGATAAAAAAGTCAATGTTGGGCAAGCTGCTTGTATCAGCTGGCTAAAAAGTAGGCGTAGTCCACGATGAAAAGTCACTTCTAATGTCTTCACAAGACGTAATTTGAAGCGCCTGACCAAAGAGATCATTATATATACAATAACTCTCTATGTTCCTCACCTGACAACATCACGGAAAGTGGACCGACGTTTACAAAGCAATGTCACCGCTGCGAGTGCAAACATGGTGATGGTTTGTGGCACTTGCAACAAATCTGGCACAGACGCTAAATTTTTTCAAGTTACGTTTAATCCACAACTGACTGACTGTCATTTGGAGCCAGTGCCCCTCTTTCTTTTAATTATAAAATTAAATCAAGTTGGCCACGCCCCTTATATACTTCGCTTCACGTATCTTCAGAACCGTCTCACGCTATTTGGTCACTTTTGGTGGCCTAAATTACATAAACAGGTATTGCCACTTCATACAATTGAGGCAATACCTGTTTTGTCATTTTGACCACAAAATGTAGCCGAGTGCTGATTAAAGCTAAAAACTTACCTGAATCAAAGTATTAAAGTCAGCAACGTTTGAACTTTAATTTCATATTTAAATTAGAAGGAATAGTCGCATCATATTTTAACAACTTGTGAAAATATTTTTGTAGCTAGCAGATTGTAAAAAGTCAGGATGTCTGTGCCACTCTGGTCCTACTTGTGCAGTTTTGTAAATAAATAAAAGCAGCCAAGAGTTAAGTTTGAATTGTTTTTATTTGATATTGAATAAGAGTTGACAACATTACAAAGTATTTAATCAATTAACAATAGTACGGAGGCAATATAGTAGAGGGGGGCACGCTAGGTAGCTCTAACATGGTTTCTACACAGGCTAAATACACTGCAGTTATTAATTAATTAATTAATTAATTAAGGCTTACTTAGACAGTAAATTACTAGACTTACAATATATAGTCTTCAAAAAGAACTAAATGAACTTAAGACAATGGCATTTACAACTGTGCACGTCCAAATCAACATGCTCAGATATTTTACATCAAAATAATCCTGATTATTAACTTTCAAATTGTAATATAATATTAATTAAATATAAAACCCCACTTTCAGGTGCAAAACAAAAAGTCAAAAGTGCCATAGCTTGACAAAAATAAAAAGAACTTGATCATCGTACAAGATAAAAACAAGGGGGCTGGGGTAGATAATATGTAAATGCCAATACGTCACCTGATGGATATTGATTACCTGATTGATTTATCATATAAAAGATGTACAGTTAAAGAATCAGGTACACAGCTACATACAACAAAAAATTCCACCTCTTTAACTTTTTTTCTTTACGCAGCAAAACAAATGCTATGTATATTATTGTACTCACCGTAATACAATATACTAAATGCTATTTTAATTTTCCCAATATATACCCAATTATAGACTAATACCAACTTACAATATATTATTATTATTATTACAATAAAATGGACATTTTAAGGCATCTTCTTCTCTTTTTTTTTTTCTTATTATTTGTTATATTTTGTTATTGTTTGAGTTTGTATATTTTGTAGTCATGTCCTTCTTATTTATGTAATTAAAATTTGAACCAGAATGTTTTGTTATTAATATTAATTAGTCACAGTCAGCTAGGCTGGCAGGCAAGTGGAACAAAAGAGGTGACATTATCATAAAACTGAGGTGGGGTGGGGGATAAGAACGTCAAGGTGACACCACATGAACGTACAAGTAACAAGGATACGTACTAACAACTCACGTCACTGACTCATCAAGTGAATACACTGGCACACAATGTCATCGTTCATTGTTGAGACGAGACACGTTGCTTTGTTAAGCAGCGTCTGCTTCAGTATATCACTGATAGTCACAAGACAGGAGAATGCCAACATTGTTTTGTTGGCTTCTTTGTGGCCGAAGTGTGCGTGCCTTGTTGCCACAATTTTAGCAACCTCCCATACATGAATGCTCTGTAAGTTATCGGTACATCCCCTTGTGATGCCATGTCTGTCTGTGTGATGTCAAGTTACTGCACTGCCGACTGTGACGTCAGGGAAGAGACAAAACAAATGCAATTAAGAGACACTCTGAGCGACACATATAGTCTGTCTGTCTGTCTTCACACACCCACACTTGCACACTAGGTAAAGTTGTAGCCCACATGTACACACACTGACGTACGTACGTAAACATCAATACAAGCAAACAGAATGGCTCTCGACTGTCCGACACGTAGCGACACAAATATCAACCTTGCCTGCTCACCTGCTCGCTTGCTTGCTTGCCAAGTGGACAAGACCACACTACATATTATATACCTCGTCAAGGTCAAGGTCGTACAGTTACCTCAACTTTACATTTAAACTGCCACTTTGGCGCCAATATTCAACGTTGGATCTCCTACATTGCATGATGACGTGATGCTATACATCCAGAGATATGACACAGCACGAGAGCCATCTCAACTTCTACGCTTACGTAGAAGACAAAAATTATAATAATAAACAATTAAAAATAGAATGCATTATATAAGTGAAATAATAAGGAAGGGAGGGAGGTAAGATAAGATAGATAGATAGATAGACGTAGCTTGCATGCAAAAATCAAGATATTAAAAAATAAGCAATAATATTTTGAGGAGAACGTAGAGGAGTCACGTAGCTTGCTTGCTTGCTCAGTACGCTCGCTCTGCATTCTCTCGCACACTGCAACAAAAACAACAAAACAAACATTAGACTTCAGCAAAACTATTTTGCTAACAGTAAAACCCACAAATCTAACTTTAGATATTTATTTCCTTCTCAAAACTGTGAATGTCAGATGTAAACAAGCAGCACAGACTTAACACAACTTTTAACATCACAATTAATTGGACTTTAAACTACTACAGTTATGAAGGGGAAAAAAAAAAAAAAAAAAAAAAAAAAAAAAAAAAAAAAAAGGCAGGTGACATTGCAGCAGGTACATAGAGCGGCCAGTCAAATTATTGTTATTTTTCTACTTTACAGTTACTAAAGTTAAACTGTATGCTGACCAACATTCAAAATAACCAGCTAAGCTATAAATTGTGTGTTGAAGTGAGATTTGTTGTTTACATCTGAAGTCAGCAAGCAAGGCCAGTCACTGATCACAACTTATGTGCCACGTGTTGTACGTACAGTGAACCAACGTCACAGTAGTCACTTGATCACAACCAAAATGTATATAATTTTAAGTCTTAGGCAACAATGGCCCTTTTTAACAGTGATCATCGTGTTATTTAACCTACCAACAACGAGATATCACAATTTCAATTATTAATGCGCTGAGAGCCAACAACGTTTAATGACCCCAAGCCTATATCCCAGCTAAAACTTGCCCTCATGCTAGCTTGACGGGAGCGAGAGTAAATAAAGTATACATAAATTATTTACAATATAAATGTAGTAAAAAATTACATATAAATGTAGCCGTAAAAAACATTTAATATACATAACATATTACGTCAAGTAGTGAGAGCACAAATAAGAGGAGCTCACGTCAATCTAGAGTGAGAGCAAGTTGTAGAGCTCACGTCAAACTAGAGTGAGAGGAAGTTGTAGAGCTCACGTCAAACTAGAGTGAGAGCAAGTTGTAGCTGTGAAGTAGGTTTGGGGTCACTACATGGCTTTTACTCTCAGCCTGTTATTAATTAAAATTTTGAGATCGCGTTTTCGGGAGGTTTAAAAACACAATGATTATTTGATCACTATATAAAAAAAAAAAAAAAAAAAAAAAAAAAAAAAAAAAAAAAAAAAAGATGTTGACTATCACTTTAAAGTAAAAATATTTGTTGTAAGCTGAAGACAGTGATATAGATCACAGTGACTGGCGTTGTTATAGACCACAGTGACTGGCGTTGATGTTTTATTTAATTAAGTTTGATCAACACACGAGAAACACTGGAAAAGCTTTGTGTCAGTTGACGTAAGGTTAAAGTTTGATATTTGTTAATGTGCCCCCTGCGCTCGTGTTCTATGCACGACATTATGATCTCTACACATGTTTCTAACTAACTCACGACCAGGCAAAACACGCCATCACTGAGGCGTACAAAATATTGAATATTGTCTCATTCTGAAGCTTTTTATTTTTAGTTATTGAAAGCTACTTCAGCGAGATAAGAAACACTGAAATGAGAAATAAGTTCTGATACACTTTGAAGTGTTTTAAAATGTGATAAATTAACATTGAAGAAGACTCTTCTTTGAGTGGGACAACAAATTGATGGTGTTGCGGCTAAACCAGGCTTCTACTTTTAGCGTGTCTCCTTACTTTCACACATCTACGTTTATCGCGATAGCCTTAAAAACGCGTATCTACATTTATCGCGACACAGGTAAAAAACATTTCTACATAAGAAAACAGATGTAGAAATGTTTTTACCTGTGTCTTGATAAATGTAGATACGTGTTTTTATGGCTATCACAATAAACGTAGATGTGTGAAAGTAAGCAAACACTCTATAAGTAGAAGCCTGGTTTAGCCGCAACACCATCGAAATATTGAAATGAGGAAAAGTAGACAAACTGTAGTTCACGCGTTTTAAGCTGTTTTTACTTGTCCTTTTTTATACTCAACATTACGGGTACTTAATTAAACTTTAAGTGCAACCTCACTGAGTGGTCTTGGACATGAACCAAGTCATGGTATTACCCTGGTCAAATAATAACACTGGCCGAGGGAAATTTAAAAATCTAGGATCACAGCAGGGTCCATTTATAAAGAAATTGAACACGCGCATTTGATTTTATTTTTCAATGGTTTCTACTTTAGTTTTGGGCCAGTTTTGAGCAGCTACGTCACACTTTAGGTGAATAAATAAGAGCAGTTGTCACCCAGGGCTAAATATACTTTCAAATGTATGTTATGTATTGGCAAATGTATCAACTATGTTCTAACTACTACCCTAGTCGAGACAAATATCACTGGGACAAAGCAAACACGTCCATGATTGCACTTGCAACAGTAAAACAACGATAATTGAAATTAACATAAAAATACCAAGAATTACAAGTTTGGTGTCTCCTTGGATGGTTGGGGGGGGGGGGGGGGGGGAAGAGATCACCAAAGAAGCAGTGCATTACTGTTTAGTCAATGATTTGAATGGGGTCGTGGCTTGACGAGGTTACGTGAATTCTAATGAAATTAAAACACTGCACCATGAAGTGTATAAATTGGATATAGAACTTTTAGCTGTGCAAGCTTGTCCAAGAATTTTCTTGGAGCAACCAACCTCTTTACATGTGGAGCTTGGCATCGGAGAGAGAGGGAGAGAGAGAGAGAGAGAGAGGGAGAGAGAGAGAGAAATTATTTTAGTCTGGTCAGAAATTAAACATGATAATTTTTTTAATTAATCAATTAGAGAAATGTTGATTTCCTTCCTTGACTATTGTGGAATATTTTAATTAGGACAATAATAATAATTAATAATACCTTCAAGTGACTTTGGACAAACTATTTCCTCCCTCACTACGGTTCATACAAACATGAAACAAAAGCTAAAACATCAAATACAAAAATCCAGCTTTACTTGACTTGTTTCATGTTTGTATGAGCGTCAGTTAGGCAGTAAATATATTTTGTTGTTCCATACTCCCCCTACTTGACTTTGATGGTTGCGATGTCGTGAGATAATTAGAAAAGTAGGTGATAGAGAAGTGCTCATCGAGGGAAAGTTAACCACACGAGAGTGCAAGCCGGGCTTCAAGGTAAAAAGTGCAGGCACGTCACGTCACAAAACATGAACTTAATTAGTAGATATATATACCAGTATAATTATAATTATTATTAATTAGGAGTTATTAATTAGCAGTTACCTTTCCCTCAATGTGCGTGTTCCTTGCTCTTGTTGCCACAACTGGAAAACATAAAGTGGCAAATCATTACTTAGGTTCTCTCTTACATCAAGTAAGTACACGACACAATCAGTGTCAATTACATGGCACCTCAAATATTAGAGGATCAAAAAATTGCACGCTTACCATTGTGTAAGCAAAAAACTAATTTCAAACATTTTATTTTTTTAAAAATTATTTTTACAATTAATTTTTAATTTTTTTTTAAATATTTTAGCCATATATTTAAATTTTTATTGTGGCTATATTATATTTAATTTTTACTATTTTAGCCATATGTTTAATTTTAATTATTTAGGCTTTATTATATTTAATTTTAATTATTTTGGCTGTATATTTGTAATTTATCTTCATTAGAAAATGGATTGTTATTGCAAAAGGTGACATTGTGACAGTTGTTAGTATTATACAAGTTAGTAACAGACAAGACAGCTGGCTGGCTGGTGTTGGGGAACATAGACCAACGTGGCTCTGCTCCTTGCTCTCAGTTGTACGTACGTCTACGATGCTTCAACTTTTATATTGACGTCAATTTACATCTTCATCATTACAAGTTGTGCTGATGTTACCAACAATTTTCAAACTTTTCCTTTCATTTCCCTCCTTTCCCTCCTTTTTTTTTTTTTTTTTTTTTTTTTTTTTTTTATTCAAATATGATAAATTACGGGTGGTTGTCTTAGAGTAGAGAATGGACATAAGTCTTGCTGGCACTCAGATAGCCAACTACATATTTTAGTGCCAGCAAGACTACAAGAAAAGTGACATTTGTCGAGTGACAAAGTCACACACACGACTGTGGTCTTAGACTGAAATATGTAGTTTATCATCTGTGTGCCAGCTAGACCAATCCCTTCACCACGCTAAGTCCAGCGTATTACGTGCACAGTGATTTCTAACAAATTGATTGATTTAGGCAGGTTCTTTAGCTAAGTGTCAGTTGAGAGCAGAGCCGCCAGGACCTTGTCATGTCGTAACCACACACACTGCAATGGGAGAAAGTTAAGAGACGCAGCAGTAGAAGAGTTAGTCAGCGTACAACGTAGCATGCGGCTCACTTCTTGGGAGGATTAGTGATTCCTTGTTTCTCAATCAAAGAACAACAAAATCACTAGTCTTCCACAGGATGTGAGCCAGTTAGTGAGCAGGCAGGCAGGTAGGCAGGTTAGCTGGCTCTTCATCATGGTTAGTCTTCTCTCTTCCATGCACACACACACACACACACACACACACACACACACACGTCATCAATCACACTGCTCTGTCTGTCTTACTGGGTGACAATATTACATGGTCAAGCATAGCAGATGTACCAAGGTAAGTTAAGCTTGTGTTAGCAAGCACACACAAATGTTAAGATCAAGCAGACAGACAGGCACGTATAACTGATGAAGTGGTCGACTCTCTTGCTCACCTTTGCTGCAGCAAGTACTGAGCCATCTGGATCTGGTTGCTGGTGCCCGTGATGGTGATCACGCGGTCATTACTGCCTGGTAGAGGCTCGTCAATAGTGATCCCGGCGCCAGAGTCTGAGCGAATCTTACGAATACGAGCCCCGCCCTTGCCGATGATAGCTCCTGCCAACTAAGCAACACAACACCTCGTTAGCAACCTGGCTTACTGTTCATGCAGGTGTTAGACATTGTTAATTAGTAACAATACAGTTGGGCAGTTAACAAGAGAAGTATGTACAGTACAGTACAATGCCAGTGCATAAGAATCAGAGTAAACAAGCTCTGTATTGAACTTTTTTATCTTAACTTTTATAAAACACATTAAAAACATTAATATTACAATGTTCAGCAAGTTTGAGAGGTGGTAATGCTACTGCAAAGGTGTCGCTAACTTACATCCTTGGGAATGGTGACCTGGGTTGAAGTCTTGGGTCCGCTGGCCAGCAAGTTCTGTGCCTGCGTGTCCTCAGCCCACTCACTGTGGTCCTCCCCGCCACCGCCGTAGCCGCCACGACCACCGCTGGAGAAGCCACCTCCCCCTCCTCCCCCACGACTTGACGACATGTTGCGTCCTCCACCTGGTGGACCTCCGCCGTACCCTCCGTACCCGCCTCCGTCATTGCTGAAACATCGTCACGTCAGTACTTGACCATGTTGCTTGTTACTGAGCAATCTTGTGCAAGTTTCTCTATCTTAAGTATTAAAAAAAAAAAATAATAAAATAAAAAAGCAACAACTTGTGTGCATTTAGGTTTGTTACTATTAGCTCGAGAGCTGGCTGCAGTGCACGTTGCTACTTACTTCATTCCACCACGCATGCCGCCACGTCCTCCCATGCCCATGCCTCCAGGGGGAGGTCCTCCCATGCCTGGACCAAAGCGGTTTCCTCCGCCCCTGCCCCCCATGGGTGGCGGCACTCCCATGCCACGCATGCTGGGGCCTCCGCGACCACCGCCAGACTTGCCGGAGGGATCTCCGTAGCCGCCGTACTCTCCTGCGTAGTACTCGTCAAAATTGTGAGGGTCGTAGGGGTTGTTGATGCCTTTCACTGGCGACTGCAACACAGAGACATAGTGTGACACAATGTGACACCAGGCAGCCTGTCTCCCATCTCAGGCAAGCTGGATTTTACATCAATGCCAGTCGCAACAATTTGCAGTTTAGATATGAGGGAAACATCTATCTGTTACCGTTAAACAATATCACTCAAAATAGCTATCTAAATAACTAAAGAAATTAGCGGGGGGGGAAAAAAAAAAAAAAAAAAAAGTAGTTGATGCTAAGTCCCTATCAACTATATAATTAGGACAATCTTGCTTAACATTCAATTCAGCGTGCATGCTCTAATCTCTTCTATTATCAGTTTTGTTTCAAACTATGTAACTAGGCAACGTAGGAAGTTGCTCAGTAAGGGACACGTCACTGACTACTCACGTTGCGCACGAGGCTCATAATCTCTCGCAGACACTCGACGCACGTGTTGGAGCGACCCTGGATCTGCACGACGCGGTCCGTGCTCTGTGGACAACAGTCGCTGTAGATCCTGATCCTGGCGCCAGTTTTCTGAAACATTCAGGATACATAAGCATGGTTGACGTTGAGTCACAGTAGCTGTGCATGGTGTGCGGTCACATTACTGTACAGTGTACTGTACAGTGCAAGCTCATCTACGTACCACACCATTTTTAGAGCAAGTCAGCAGTCAAACAATTACGATAAGAAACCCAAAAGTTAGGAAAATAAATCATTGCGGGTACGTTGATAATATAATATATAAAAACAGGGAGGAAAAAAAAAAAAAAAAAAAAAAAAAAAAAAAAAAAAAGCGCTGGTATTGCCATGGTTGCAATAATTATTGCCATTTAAAAGACTGGTATGTGACTCTTTGCTGCGCAGTTGGCACAAATGAATACAGCCTGAAGCTAGGGACGACGCTCCTACCTCACATTTATCTGCTTCTTTGAACTACAGGACAACCTAAAGTAAAACTAATTACGTCGCAATACAGTCGAGACAGCTAAATATCCGTTGCTAGGGACATCGTTGGTCCATAACAACGCATGTTAAATAAGACAACCCACCTAACGTTGCTTCTACTAACAATTGACAAACTGATGTCGTTGCTAGGGACGTCGTTGCTCAATAACAAGGCATGCTAAATCAAACAACCCACCTAACGTTGCTTCTACTAACAATTGACAAACTTATGTCGTTGCTAGGGACATCGTTGGTCCATAACAACGCATGTTAAATCAAACAACCCACCTAACGTTGCTTCTACTAACAATTGACAAACTGACGTCGTTGCTAGGGACGTCGTTGGTCCATAACAACGCATGTTAAATAAGACAACCCACCTAACGTTGCTTCTACTAACAATTGACAAACTAATGTCGTTGCTAGGGACGTCGTTGGTCCATAACAACGCATGTTAAATAAGACAACCCACCTAACGTTGCTTCTACTAACAATTGACAAACTGACGTCGTTGCTAGGGACGTCGTTGGTCCATAACAACGCATGTTAAATAAGACAACCCACCTAACGTTGCTTCTACTAACAATTGACAAACTAATGTCGTTGCTAGGGACGTCGTTGGTCCATAACAACGCATGTTAAATAAGACAACCCACCTAACGTTGCTTCTACTAACAATTGACAAACTGACGTCGTTGCTAGGGACGTCGTTGGTCCATAACAACGCATGTTAAATTATACAACCCACCTAACGTTGCTTCTACTAACAATTGACAAACTTATGTCGTTGCTAGGGACATCGTTGGTCCATAACAACGCATGTTAAGTCAGACAACCCACCTAACGTTGCTTTTACTAACAATTCACTAACTAATTTGTCGAATTAGTTTATTTTTCTTCTATCTAAAAACCCTCAAGAATATTTGTACATAATTTGCCTTATTTCTTGCTACATTTTTAATTAAAAAGAAAATTATAATAACAATAAAAAACTAATTTAAAATGTGTATCGCAAAAATATAAAACTGATCCATAATATAATGATAATAATAAAATCTAAGTAAGCACTTGCAAGGAAAGTTTTTTAATTGTTGTAACATAATATTTAAGAGAACCATTTTTCCATGAGAAATGCCTTAAGAATGTTAGTTATGTTAAATAGTTCGTTAACTGCAAGTGCTCTCCTAAACCAGCACAATTTGGTTGACATTAGGTAATGTAGCGCGCTAGTAATTAAACCGCAGGCGGCGCGGGAAACTTTAAATTTAAGATCATAAAGCACTACGCCCATTGTGGGATCTTTAGTTGTTAATTTTGTAACAACTTCACTTGACGTAATTCAGAGATGAGAAACCCTACGCGCATTTTTAAGTGTTTTAAAGTTTTTCATTTGTCGTCAGTCTCGCCCTTTATGACTAGCCCGCCCAATACCTACATCTCTTCATTACGTGATAGGAGAAAGCAGAAGGGCAATTGGTGATGCAGTGCAAGTTGCATGGTATGTATACACTGTACTGCACAGTTTGTATGTAAGTAAGTACGTAGTGAAGTGTCGCGGCGCTACAGCGGGATGTTGAGGAGGGCGGTAGGCCAGGCAGGCAGGCAGGCAGCCAGGCAGCCAGGCGCCCTCCCTATATCTGTGATATTGATTCTGTACCGCGCTGTGCTGTGCTGTACGCGGCGTCTCGAGGTCCACTGACGTCACGAACCTCCCCCAACCCCATGCACACAAAACGCTGACTCACTCCCCCAATGCACTCCAGTAACCGCTATATACCTCACCACCAACTTTGCTTTGTCAGCTAATGCAATTATGTACACGGGCAAAAACATCACGTAATAATTATGGCAGCCTATTGTCAGCACAATTTGTGCTATACTTCTTTCTCTACATCAGCATCAATATTATGTGGCACAGCACAATTATTATTATGTCATGTATGCAATAGATGCAGCACAAATTGCGTGCATGTGAAGTACGTACCTCTCGCAGCTCCTTGATCTTGAAGCCTGATTTGCCGATGATGCAGCCAGCTTGGCTCTGATGAACCAACATTCTCAAGTCCACCTCATCGGAGCGGTTGCCGCCTTGACCGCGGGACTGCAACCACACACAACACTCATTTACTTACGTATATAAATCACACTAACAAGCAGCATCTCGCAAAAAATAAATAAATAAAAAGTTTGTATGGCTTAAAACACGTAAAAGCATGTTTAATGTTTCTCTTGTAAATATATCCGAAATAGGTAGATGAGTTTTCTCTAAAATCGCAAAAAAAAAAAAAAAAAAAAAAAAAAAAAAAAAAAAAAAAAAAAAAAAAAAAAAGTTTTTCCTCACAAGAGTAATGTTAAATTAGGGTAGCCTTAGCGGGGCAAGCTAAGTAGTGGATGGATACATTATATTTCCTGCACTGTGAGTACTAGCTAGAGCGACTTTTCCGTGTTTTAAGACAGTAACAGTAGCTCGGTATGCAAAGTTAATTTTAATACTCACGTCTTCCAAGCAGGGAATGACCTCCTCGATGACCTCTAGCGCGGTGTCCACTCCTGCGACCACTGTGAGGATGCTGGAAGCATGACGGCACACGTGAGCACGTCACCACACGGACATTGGTGCCGACATCTCACCAATTCTTTGTCTCTCTGTCTCTCTCTCTCTCTCTCTCTCTACTCGTCACTCAAATTGAACACAACTTTTCTGTTTTCAAAGCAAAATATTTGTGATGCGGCCTGCACGAGGTTAAGTGCTCGAGCCACGTGACTGTGACGTCATCTCTGACATTGGACCCCGACAATTAATACAACTTGCAGACAACATTAACCTCTCAGAAACTGATACTTCTCCAGAACAGTTTTAAGTCAACGGAGAGAAAAAATAATTTAGCAGTTAAAATTTGAAGCAATTCTCAATCAAACTTTACTCTTCACATCAAAATTTTAAGGAAAAAAAAAATAATAATTTGCATTTCTTGTGTGTCATGTGTGTGTGAAAATTTGATACTATGCAACACATTACAAAATTTATATTGAAATTACGGCAAGTAATTGCATGAAAAGTGTTGTCCCCCCTTTGATTACTTGTAGTTGTGAGTCACGTGACCCGAGTGTTTGCCGTGGTTGCCATGACGACGAGAGACACACAGAGACAGAGAGACAAACAACTGCACTACAGTAAACAACTAAAAGATCGGTGACGTCACGACGAGGTAGGTAGATAGGTCTCCGCAGGCAGGCAGGCAGGCTCTCTCGCTTGCTTGATGGACAGCTGGAGGACCGGATATTACCCCCCTTCCCTCGGCAGTTAACTTAGGTATAGATAGATAGACAGGTGTTGAAGTTACGTATAGTTGGACAGCTGGCTTGCGAGGCACAGGCGTGTGTGTGTGTGTACAGCAAAAATTTGCCACCGCTCTACATTATCGTTTTATTACAGCAGATCACACACTTTACACAGCAGTCAACTCAATGTTGCAAAAAAAAAAAAAAAAAAAAAAAAAAAAGTTTATTTTGCAACAGTTAATTAGCAATTAACCTCAGACGTGACGGAACTTCTTTATTTTTATTTTTTAATTTTAGCGAAATTTTGTATTGTCTTCAATAGTATGTGTACCAAATTTCAAATCAGTTTGTCTATTGGTTATATGGGAAAGATAGAGAGAGAGAGAGAGAGAGAGAGAGAGAGAGAGAGAGAGAGAGAGAGAGAGAGAGAGAGAGAGAGAGAGAGAGAGAGAGAAATTGATAACAAAACATGATAAGGCTTCCTATATACATTTCCCATGTTATTTTTTCCCACATAACCAATGGACAAATCGATTTGAAATTTGGTACACAATCTATTGAAGGCAATACAAGCGTTTGCTTAAAACAGAAAAGTTTGCGTGACGTGTGAGGTTAATTATTAAAAAGTGAAGTTAGCCATGATGGTTGAGCGATGTAAGTAAAGTGATGTCTGACCAACGTTGAGGTCCGTAGTAGGTATAGGCCTATCCTATATCACGTACACACAATGTTACAAACCCAATCGAGACGTTAGCTTGCGCAGTAAAGTCAGGCCCATGTATCTGACAGAGCACAACTTTACTGCAAGTACAACACACCAAACAGATTTGTAACAATCAGTATTGACAAGGACAACTTACGAGCTATCGACTGTAGGGTATACACTTCCGGTCAACAGTCGAGAGATCGTAACCTGCCTTCTTCATCACAGCAAATAAACACATAACTTTCGTATTTGTAATTTCATTGTTTCAAGCTTAAGTCTGTAGGAGTATCACTTCCGCTTTAACCGAGTACGCATGCGCAATAGAGCTGAACCGGAAGTGGTCCACACATATTACAACTACGAAAGTGTATGTAAGTATCAGCTAGATAATTATTCAGAGCGGCGACCTAAATGTACACTAGATTGTCATTATATATTGTACCTTTCAAAAACTCGCGCCAAGTTTGCAACGTTCGTAAACCCTGTTTCTTGTACCCCAAACAACGAAAAAATGACGATCACTTAATGCTTTTTAAATGGAATTGAGCATTTTTTGTAGCAAGGGAACAAGTAAAGTCTCTAGAAAACAGCAAGTACTCTCACTGAAAAGCTCACTAAATTAACATGCAGTTGAATGCAATCGTAACCGCTCAAAAATAGAAAGAAAAAAATATAAATAAAAAACAGGTGTTCTGGAGTACTTGATATTTTGCAGGGTCTCTACGACGAAGGTTTACGAGCATGCTGATGCTAGGACCACGCGGTTGATTTGATATGGTACACAATACTGGTGCCTGGATCGCTATGTAGTAATGTACAGTATGTATGTACTATGTACTGTACATAGACAAATTATATTATGTAACGTAGTGACGTTGCTCGCAGTCAGATCAGGTATTGATTGGAGAGGTGGCGATTGATTGATTTGTTAAACATCTTGAACATATACAAAACTAGTAACGGCTGTGTAGAGGGAGAAAGAATATTATTTATAATTAAATATTAATAATTAATTAATTATGTATATATAAATATAAGAGAGAGAGAGAGAAAACAAGGCAAAATTAGACATGGAATGAATGAATGTATATCAAAATAACCAAAAAATTATCTTTAATTTGTAAATAACAAAAATAGAAGTAATTAAAAATATTCAAGTGTATTTCTGTGCTTAAAAATATTAATTAAAAATGAAAACCAGAAGGCACGCAAATGTAACGACTTTTTGTCAGCTATCTCAACTAAAACGGCAAAAAAAAAAAAAAAAAAAAAAAAAAAAAAAAAAAAAAAAACGAAAACGAAATAAAATAAAAACAAAATAGTTTGTTTTTTTATTCAAGACACACGAAGCAAAATAAATACGTGGTAAAAACCGATTATGCTAGCAGCATTTTTGCTTGATAATCTAAATTAGTGAGTGTTGCATAACAATGCTACTGCACAGCATAACGTGTGTGCAGCGCAGCACAAATATTGATAGCGACGTCTGACACGAACAATGTCTCGAAATGTTATTTCTTTTGTTATATTTGGATTGCAATTGTGGCCAACAAAGTCGCTACATTCGTACGTGCGTACGTAAACATGGGCTGTGAGCGTCCGCTTGTGGTACTGTCTTGCCAAGGTATCATATACAACTACTAATATCTATGATAGATAATACCCGAAATTATTACATGCATTAAAAAAAAACCATATAAGTATTGTAAAAAAGTAAGTAGGGCAGATTATAATGTTAAAAACTATAACGTATAATAGTTATTGATATTAGTTATCCAAATAATAATAACAACTCTGACATTAGCTGCAATTTCTTATAATTGTCAAGTATTAAGATAGTTTTAATGTAAGCATGACGAGACGAAGCAGATATATAAATACAAACTGTCTCTACGCAACATAGGCAAGGCAAGTAAGTATTATGTCTCAGCGCCTGGACTTCTTAACATTGAGACAACGTATGTATACGTACGCTCCTCCGCAATAAATGTAACCACTTGCGTTGAAGTTTCCCCATATGTTTAACATTTGGAGAGATTAACGCTTTGTCACATTTATGCGGGAGGATTGTACGTACAAATATTTGTCTTTTTAATGTATACACACGATTATCATGAAATATTTTAGCATTCAAAAACTGGCGCCAAGTTTACAATGTTATTCTTATGAGAAAAACATGCAATCAATTTGAATGATACTATCATATTATCACAATGGTGTGTACCGCAAGCTCCACGATAACTTACAAAGCATTGGATGTACGTGAAACTGTAGCAACATAGCCACAAAGATGACACAGGGCAAGGTCTCTAGAGAGCAGGCGGTGAAATAATAATAATAATAAAAAAGTTTTAAGTTTGTTTGTTTGTAAGTTATTGTGAAGAGCTGGGTACATTACGGCTACCTTGTTTATCGCTACTTTGAGTCGCGCTAATTGCAGCAACACAGTTCAATGCACGCCAGCAAATTATCTACGTAATTAAAAATTGTCTAAGTCGGAACTAATGTACACACGGAGCAAAATAAATACGTAATAATTATGCAAGCTCGGCCTAGGCCATATTTTTGTATTGTGAGTGTACTGAAGAATAGCCTTCTTGTATGATCCATGCTCAACATAGGATAGATAAGTGACGTACGTTATTCTGCGAGTGTTACAACGTATTTATTTCTCCTCCGTGCACAAGTGTGCAAACATTCACAGCCCACGCAACTTACCTATCTGCTTTTATAATTAAAACTTAATTACAAAATTAAAAAAACAATGACTGTAATTTAAATTATGATATATATATATCGATGAAAATGTCAATTGATTTACCGTTCTGGGCCTGGGCAATCTGGGACTGTTACTGAGGCTTTGTACTGGAGAATGTGACGAGCCGAGCGAGCGAGCGAGGAGCGCAGTCAATCAATCAATCAGGCATGGCGGGCGGGCGGGCGTTCACATCGGCACACGATGGTGGTTGTTTGGTGGTAGTGGTGGTGGTGGGGTGGTGGTCAGAGGGTGGTTGTCAAGTAAGGGCGGGCCACCAAACCATTCATTGGCATAGAGATAAAAGGACAGAAACGGGGGGCAAAAATATGTTAACATAAAAAAAACAACACCCAAAAAAAAAAATTAAAAAAAAAAAAAAAAAAAAAAAGAAAAGAAAAGCAAACCAACATAAATAATAATAACATTTGTCGTTGTGTTGTCGAATGTATATTATGCTGATTATAATGACTTGAGTGGGCGTGACCTAGCTAGCTACCTCTACCCAACATCAAGACATCCCAACACAGCGGCTGGTTAGTCAGAGAGCAACACTCCGCTCCAAACTGGCAGCTCAGCACCTGGCTACCAGTTCTATCACTGCGGCTCAACAACAATCAGACTTAATTGTTGGCGCCTCCGTCGTGGCTCACGTAACAACAGAGGCGCCATCAACACTGACTTGCATTGTTGTGGCCACATTGTGAGGTCGAGGAGCGACTTGGTCAGATATTGGAGTGGCAGAGAGAGCGAGCGAGCGAGCGCTGGCTGTGTTGCGAATGACTCTTGATTTGGGTGCGAGGGCCACCACCTCGGTCACGCCGCACGTCTTAGATCTTTATTTGTTTCTTTTTCTCGTACGTAAGCGCGTGACTCTGACAAGGGCCCGCTTTAGTGTAAAACATACCTCGGTGCGAAGTTTCGTAATGTTGTGGCCTCCTTTGCCGATCACGGAACCTGCGGCCTGAAACATAGCGACAAAACAATGCATCAAAACCACACTCTCAACCCCCACTGTGACTTCTCACCCAGCCTAAATAACAGTTCGACACAACATTAATACATTGGTGTCGACAAAATAATTAGCCGCGCGAGAGTATACACAATTAAAAAAAAAAAATAATTATGCTTGTTCAGACAGCATCATTTATACCACATACATATTATGAGCCACACTTTCATCTCGACTAGATATTTAAAACTGCGTCTTGACCAGTGCATGCATACATGACTTGACCACTTGATTGTGACTTGGTTAGTAGTGTCGCGAGGCCTGGAGCCACGTAAGACAACGAGGGTCTTGGCATGACATGACACGAGGGTGGCAGCGACTTTCATCTCGACTAAAGATATTAAATGTGATCTTGACCACTTGAATGTGACTTGGTTAGTAGTGTCGCGAGGCCTGGAGCCACGTAAGACAACGAGGGACTCGACATGACATGACACGAGGGTGGCAGCGACTTTCATCTTGACTAAAGGCTGTAGAAAATACCAAGTACTCTCTCACTCTTTAACAATTCTTTGTAATTTTTGTCATAGTTGAGAGGTTGCCATTTAACTGCATGTCCTTTAAGAGAGGTTTTTAACAATGAGAATACTTGCTACTTTCTAGGGACTTTAATCTCGAGTAGAACAATACAAACTGTGTCATCTTGACCAGTGCATGACCACTTCATTATAAGTCAACCAGCCTAGCCTTCAAACATGAAATAAAAAATGAGATGCACCTCATGCTGTTTAACCATTCTGTAGCCTCACAAACTGGGGTTAAAAACTGTAAAGTAGACAACTTTTGTAAGTCATGAAGTCTGGGTCTACAATAGCAATTGTAGCGCAGGTTGTCTGTCTACTTTACAAGTTTTCTCCCTGGTTTGTGAGGCTACACAAGTGACGTAATGTTTATATCACATAGCACTGACAATTGGTGCTCTTTTTTTTTTTTTTTTTTTTTTTTTTTTTTTTTTTTTGAATAATGAAAGGCTTGAACAAAAAACTTACCTAAATATCATCTTTAATTTGGCCGGAGTCATTGATTTCTAATTTATTTTCCATTCACAAAATGTCAGTTGCGGGTTTCTTACGTCACAGCTCGCCTGTTTCCGCGCGGGTGGACCAGGCGAGCTGTGACTTATAGTAAGCCTGCAACTGACATTTTGTGAATGGAAAATAAATAAGAAATCAATGACTCTGGTCAAATTAAAGATGATATTTATGTAAGTTAGGATATTAGGCAAGTTTTTTGTTCAAGGTGTTGTACGCCTTGAAGTTTTGAAATTTTACTTCCCTAAGGCCCCACGTTAATCTCAATTTCTTTGTTTCTCTAAACTGATGGTCAAAGTTCCTCAAATTTTTATCACAGCTACAGCTTTGGCCAAAAGTTCCCCAACGATTTGCATAGGCAACCCGCAACCACACTATGTTATCTTTATGAGGAAACGCAGCGGCCGCCGCTCCCCCGTTCGGGAACTTTTGGCCAGAGCTGTACATAGTTGTTATGTTACCATTGACTTTCAACTGACATTGCGAGAAGGAGTCAACTTTTCAAGTGGTGAGATATGGAAGAGAAAACTGAAACTATTTTAAACTATAAGACTAACTAAGAAATCTTGTCGAGTCCAAGACCGTTTGTCAGCTGTACTTAGGGGCACAACTCAAGCAAATCTTCACCCCCTGTCCGTCGTACACCCCCCCCCCCCCCCCCCAACATCTAAACTTAATCTTATGGAGCAAAACTGAGCTGCAACGAATTGTTGCAAATTGTGAACTACATTATTCAAGAGGTTTGGTTAACAAAGACAAACCTCTCGTTTGTTTTTATCACATCCTCAGTGAAAGTAGAGAAGGGTGTTAGGCTTACAGTATAACAAAGGGTCTGAGTCACCTTTGATGCACAGGAATATGTGGGATCGAGCCTCTCTCCATTAACAGTTAACCTCAGACCTGGGGCGCCCCCCTTTTTCAAAAAACTGATCGTAATTTTTTTATTTTTTATTTTTTTGAATATATTTGAATATAAATCCTCCTTACAAATGTAGAAGTTCACATACAATCTCGTCGTACTGCCCATACATTTCTCGCAATTAATTTTTAACCATTTTTATCTTGCCTTGAAATTTAAAATCAATGTTAATCAAATGGGCAAACTGATGCTTAATTTTCGCGAAACAGGATGGACAAATAGATATAAAACAAAAAATAGTCCATACAACATCAAAATAACTTCAAAATCAGAAAGTTTTTTAAAAAAGCTTTAATTCAAATTTGTTTTAAATTGAAAAAAAAAAAATAAATAAAAAAAATAAAAGGGAATTGTATGCAAATTGTAGCCCTAATTATCTCTAGATTTCAATGGACACTTCAATGTTTTGATAACTGGAGCTTGTAGATCATCCCTTTTTTTAACCCCCTTAAAATTAAAAAAAAAAAATATTGATTGAATTTTGAGATATTTCGATTTTTCCATGTCCGAGGTTAATCCTTAATACGTAAGAGGGTGTTGTAACGTAGCTATTATGTACTGTACTCACCTTGCTGGGTATCAAGAGGCGAATATCGACGTCGTCACCGGAGCGGGTCCGCTTCTGAGAGGGCCCCATCTCAGCGTCTGCCTCGCGCTTCATGCCTGCGAACACACAAACAAACATCTCATCACACCGCTGCACAGTGAACAACAACAAACACTACACATGCAGTACAGGACACCCATGTACAGTACGCAAATGTACTGGCTTAGGGTCACTCAATACAATTACATGGAGATTTCAGTTGACACTATACAACTACAATTAAATATAATATCATGTAGGTATGATAGTATGTAGATAATTGACAATTCCATTATAACCTAAACAAGTGTAATTTTTTGTTATTGCATTTTGATTGTAGGAGACTGGAAATAAAGATTTTTTTAATTTTTAATATTATGTTGTTTTCATATGACAATACAAATTTATTTTAAAGTAATGACTGTACAGTACAACCATATAAGGTCTATGCATTCATGTTTAAGTCGACGCCATGTTGGATCACTCAAAAACATAGGTGTCATAGGAAAATAACTCATTTTGCCACTTTAAGAACACTATGGGCTGTAAGCTGCAACCTCTAGTTAAACCTTAGTTATCTTTTTCAATTGTTGCAACAATCAAAATAACAACTTAACTACGGTTTAACTAGTTAGTTAGCGTTGCAGCTTACGGGGGTATGCAATATATTTTTTTAAAGCATTGATGTTGTAAATAGGTTGAATTAGTATCTCTAGTATGTGAGAAAAATAACAATAATTAACTGATTTACCAAAGAAAATTGACCTGCTGAGCAATGTTTTTCATTACTCCAGTATGGCCTCCAAGCGCATACGCCCTATACAAGATGCAGTTAAGGAGACTACAGTAGAGCGACGCAATACAAACACACGAGGGCTTGCAGGCAAACAAGCACATTTATTTAAATATAGGTCAAATCGATGATCTCTTATTGATTGATTTTCTACTTATCCATTGACAGTGACCACTTTATTGAAAACATACACGGAGCAAAAATAACTGCGTAATAATTATGCTAGCTGCGTAATAATTATGCTAGCTCAATGCAGCAACATTTGCGTATAACAACAAAATGTATGCTATATTGTACAGTGATTATACTGCATAACATAATAGTTAACATTTATGTTATTACAAAATAACAACATTTGTGCTCTACAATATAGCAAGTGTTCAATGTAGCAACATAATGTATGCTATATTGTACAGTGATTATACTGCATAACATAATAGTTAACATTTATGTTATTACAAAATAACAACATTTGTGCTCTACAATATAGCAAGTGTTCAATGTAGCATCAATTATGATTTATTTTCTTATAATGACCGATATAGGAGACATTCAAACAATTCTAGTTGAGAGCTGCACACGTGCACGTGGTCAGTTCCAGTATACACGAATCTTGTAAGCTGAAATAGGTAAATATTGACCTGGACAATGTCACTAAACCTGCAGTGTATGTATGTATGTTTTACCTGCACTATTTACTACCCTGGCCCAGGCTCATGTTTACAACATTTAAGTACCTGCTATTAGCCCTCGCTCGCTCGCTCGCTCGCAGTTTTGCCGTTATTTATATATACAATAATTAACGTCGTTACTGACGAAAATTACAAATCGAATAACGACACAAGCGTCAGGTCTGCACGGAAAGTAACGTCAAAGTTAACGCTTGTGACGTCACTGGCGTTTGCTTCTGATAGTTTGACCGCCTAGTGACGTCATTACCGTTGCAAAAGTCCCAAGTTTTACAGTTCGCTGTGACACTCATTGTTTTAGTCAGCTGATGGGCAAGGCGAGGCACGGCGGGCGATGCCAGGCTAGGTGTTAGCTAGGGGGCGCCTCTAATACGAAGCTTAGTGAGGAAGGAAGGAAGGTGTATGTAGAGGTGGCGGGCGGGCGGGTGGCGCTAGGCAGACGGCGCCAGCTACCGGCAAACAAGGCCACTCCACTTCACTTCCCCGAGTTGCGAGTGCGACCCCGCCCCTCCCCTATAATGTATTGATCGCGGCGAGAGAGCGAGAGAGCGAGCGAGGTAGGGTCGTAGCGTGCGGTACCACTCTCGTGTTTGCTGTACAATTATACAACCAAACAATAAACCAAAAATACAACAAAAACTTTTTCTTTTTTTTTTTTACTTCAATTTCAGCAAAATTCTACTTAATAAAAACTACTACACAGAATATAATATATTTTTTACACGATTGAAAAATACTTAGAAATAATAATAAAATGTAGATCGAAGTTTTATAAAATACCTTTTTAGACACACGAATTTGTGTTATATTATGTGTTGTATGGCGGGGTCACACACACACACTCTCACTGGTATCACTTAGCACCGCGAGATCACGTCATAGCGCGAGTGTAGCGCGACACACACTGAACTGAACTGAACTCACTCGTTCGGCTGTCTGGTGGTGGTGGCTGGCTCTGGCTGGCCAGTGAGAGAGAGAGAGAGAGAGAGAGAGAGAGAGAGAGAGAGAGAGAGAGAGAGAGAGAGAGAGCAGGGAGGAAGGTAGGTAGGGATGTAGCAGAGATGAAGTATGCAAGTGTGCTCGCAGACGTGAAAAAGACAGTAAAAAAATAGGTTAGCGAGCGACACAGAGAGAGGGAGAGAGAGAGACAACCCTCTGTCTGTCTGTCTTAGCAAAGAAGCAAAGTTGAAGCGAGCGCCGATGTTTGTATTGATTTATGCAGAAGCGCGCGCGGCAGGTCAGATAACATGTGTTAGGAAGGACAGTTGGTGTGCACGTACATCACATATGTACATATTGCTCGGTCACGGGGCAATGAATGCAACCGTCACTGCAACTATCATCTGACGTCACGTGTGTGTGGAGAAACCACCATCAAAGTCAACTAACCCATTACTTGGCTACGTCAACTTTTACATGGCTTCTTTGTACCTAATTGAGAGTCATGTTTATCCATACGCTAATTAACGCTGCAGCGAGAAGACTAAAACGCCTTAGTAAAGTATATTATTATTAAAAACTGTTTCTATTTGGAGAAACAAAATTGTCTATGTTTCTCCAAATACTGTGTAATATACTCTTTTAGTACGGAAAATTTACCATACTTCAGAATTACAGCACCCCTTGGCTGTTATAAGAAAACTACTTTGCTCAAATTTGAACCGAGGGGTAAGCAGACAAACTTTTACGTGTTTTAAGCCAATAAAACTCACTTATATGAGAACAGAGAGAGAGAGAGAGAGAGAGAGAGAGAGAGAGAGAGAGAGAGAGAGAGAGAAATTGGCCGCGAAGTCCTATTGTTTAAGTGTCCATAAAAAGTAAGGAACAAAATGTATGAGACCTGGAGAGAGAGAGAGAGAGAGAGAGAGAGAGAGAGAGAGAGAGAGAGAGAGAGAGAGAGAGAGAGAGAGAGAGAGAGAGAGAGAGAAGTGGATGCACGAGAACACGACAGCCCAGTCACCATGACAACCAAACAAAACACGGTTGCTTCATGGGTAAAAAAAAAAATCGTACAGTTAAATAACAAAATGAGTTGTGCTGACTCAAATATGAGGTCGAACTGAGGAAGTAACTTACTAACAAAGCAGACTATTCACATAGTATTTACAGCGACAATATGTGTATTGCAGTATCAATTGAAAATATACAAACGTAGTGAACTTCGTCCATGTGCCATAACACTAACGCTTGTGACGTCACGAAGCGTTGACAATCTAACAATGAAAGCAACTGCCAAGTTAGCCGTTGCAAACTTTATTATTATTATTTTTAATTAGGTCCCAACGTTCCTCACGTCACCATCGTTATTTTATTATTTAATTTTAACACCTAGTGACGTCATAATCGTTAATAGCACTTCAAAAAAAAATGTATATAATATGCATTTTTGAATAAAAACAGCTATTTAATTGTACATTATGTAACCTGGCAAAACTGTTTAAAATTAAGCGTAATACTGACTTCCTGATCACACTTTGTTCACGCAGTTATTGTTTTAATTAGATTGGTCTGATGTCAGATGTAGCCTACCTAAAACTGGCCTACCTATATTGCAACCCAAATCTACTATGTACCCAAAGTTACCATATAATTAATTACAACCTTAATTAACCCTAGTTTTAAAAATATTTCGAGATTACACCATAGTTACAGCTGACTGCTGCCCAGTATTATATCTAGCTCGACGGTATTTATTTTATTTTTGTTATTTAAAAAAATGTCTTCTCCAACGCACTGGTGAAATATTAACGTTCTTATTTTTGTCTTCAAATTTATTGCGACATTTTGTGTTAAATTTAGACCGCAAGAGCGATGCTGAAAAATTGTTTCCGGTTAGAGAACACAAATTAAATACGTCGAAATTAATTAACATAGAAAATAAATTGTAAAAATATCAGCCGACTTGCGCTAGACTAGGGAGAAGAGACTTCTTGCTATTACGTGTTTGCTTTGCTCCAAGTTGTGACGCTTCACGTTTGCTGTCACTTAATTGCTTTACTTTGCAAGAATACCCAAAACTCAAATAATGCAGCGTATCAGTTTAGCGCGCGGGAAGACGCGGGGAAAGCTAAGGGTCACCTAATTCAACATTACGCTTATGGGAAAAAACATGTTTTTTAATTTTTGTTTTTGCTATTTTTGAGAAAACCACTCCATCGATTTCGCAGAAATTTGAATGAGAAATACTAAACTTACTTTTACGTGTTTTAAGACGTAGAAAACTTTTAACATTTATATTTTTAAATCGATAATCCCCATTGTGATGATTAGGGTGTATGGATGAGAACACGGGTATATAAGATACATTACGTTATGTGAGATATGCTGTAGGGTAGGTGACTACGCTAGGTTATGATGACCTGTGATCAGACTGTAATACTGATATGACCCAAGCACGATGGTTAAGTACTTGATTTTGTCCCGAGATATCGCTGCCACTTCTCACCTCACATTACAACTGGTCACTATTGTTGTGACGTCAAATATGCAAATGTTAGTAATTTGTGCTCGTCATCTGTAAGACTGAATCAGAAGCAACTATAATAGACGACTTAGAGTAAATTAAGCAAGTTGTTTACTTTTCTTATGAAACAATGAAAACTGTTGTATGCAAGTTGTCTATTGATACCACTCACCTCTGTAAACTCCCCGCTAATATAGCGAGAGAGGGAGAGAGCGAGAGAGCGCTTGGTGCCGGTAGACAGGCAGGCAGGCAGGTGCTAGAGCGAAGTTCCGCGGCTCACTGACTGATCCATGTCAGCCCGCGACTGCCCGCGGTGCTCTGCTCCCTCTCTCAGGGTGACTCGGAGGTAAGAGAGAGAGAGAGGGGAGTGTTTAGGCCCCGTTGCCAAGGTAGCGGTCTCACGGCAGCCACACGGCAGCCGGCAGGCACGACAACGAACAGGGCGAGGTTAGGTCACGGCACGTCAACCCCCTCCCTCCCCCGGTACAACAATAAAAAATTAATCGTCCAATGACTCACCTGTTTTCTGAGAAAGTTACGCAAGGTAAAATGTGCAAGTGTATGTATGTAACAAGACAAGTGAAGGCGGAGGATCGTCCAAACAATACGAGCCCTCGAGTTACCATGGTAACCACTGACAAACAAATGAACATCACTCGATCTATACTCAATCAATTACATTGACACGAGCTGGCCGAGACAAATTAAACTAATACACCTCTCTCTCTCCGAGCTATAGTTAGCACCGCGCTGAGTCAGCTTGCTTATTTTGCCAACTTTTCACATTCCACGCCGCTCGCACTCGGCGAGCAAAATAAATAAATATATAAACATCAACATTACACGCAGCGAGAGAGAGAGAGAGAGAGAAGCAGGCACGAGGAAACTGGTGCACAACATGAGCGAGATGGATCACACTAATATCTAGGACCAGATCATGCCACTACGGCTCATGAGCAGCCAAGAGAGATGGCCGGCCCATCCTCGGATAGGGGACCACTGGGACGTATCTAATACGCGGTCCACCGAGAAATGTCGGCGGACAATCCGTCCCTGTTGAGTAATGTTAAGTGTTAAGAAACAGACTTGCAGAAGTGACAAAACAATAACGGCTCCTACTAAATGTACAAGTTACTCTTTGCATCAACTTGTGGTTGTAAATAAATTAAGAACTATATTTATAATAATGATCTAGGTATCTATTTGTTATACGTTTGAAGCGACAACAATTTCAATCGGAAGTCATATAACTTTTTTTTTTTTTTTTTGGCGACAAAAGTTACTATGCTCATAAATGTTAGCAGGTATAAAATAATGTCTCCTTTGCTTGATGTTTTGACAACGACAATATTTATGTACATAAACAAATAATTGTCCAGTAAAGTAGTGACAACGATGTTATGTTGATACTTGTTATAATAACTGAAGTGACGTGTAGAAGTGCACGCAGTATATTTGTCAATGTAGTAATTTGCATACGTACGTACAGTACATCGTACATAGTATTACCATATGGTCACACAGTTCACACCACACATGCAACCAAAATAACACACGTAATAAGAAGCAACAACATTGGAGCTTATAGCAGTTTGACTTATGCAATATTGTATACTGATTATATACATTATACATAATAGTGATGGGGATGGAGTAGGTTACCGACGTCGGACATTAGACTCAAACTTTTCTCGTCAAAAAAATCTCCAATTCTGCATAATGATACTTTAGCTACAGACAATTTCAAATATATAAAAATTTTGGGGGGGTCACCGAGCAACTTAATTTTATATGATATTTTGAAATTTTAAGCCCACAAGGCCCAATGTTAATTTCAATAATTTTTTTATTTTTTTCGGGACTGTCAAATATTTTGAAATTTTCATTACGGCTAGGTGTGACCCTTAGCTACACAATGACACCAAATTTAGACACAAAAGATTTCTAGTTTTGGAGATATAAGGTTGGTACCCTACTCGTACATTGCATGAGATGTTACGATGCTACCATACACAGGCAGGCAGGCAGGCAGGCAGGCAGGCACATATTGTCTCATAGCCCCACACCACGTCACCAAGTCCAGCTCTACAATACAAATTGTCGCCTACTTTACAAGTTTGCTCCTCACTTTGTCAATATCAGCACCCAAGGAGGTACCGCACGGAAATAAAAAAAACTTACACAACTATACATAGACTGTAATGCAATACTAAAATTGCAAGTTATTCCTTTCATTTGGGTACATGCATGCAGTGCTCAGGAGATACTCACAGTGACAGAGAAGACCAGTTAAACTGAGGACACAAGTCAAACTGCCGTGTATGTGGGTACGCCACGACAACAGGCAGCCAATAATGTCAAACTCTACTTTTTGCTTCAGTTTCCTGCACATCGCGGCTGGGCCATATTTATATTTTATTATTATTATTTCATTTCCTGTCAATTGAACGATATTGATCGGTGCTGATCACTATCTATCTATGTTATATTGAAATACCACGTGTGTCGCTCAGTTCAGGGACGATAATTACATACATGGCAGGGAGAAAATAATACACTTCTCCCAATACTAGTTTGAGCGGATTCAGTGTAATTAACTATGTAAAGTCAACTGTGATTGGCTAGTAGGTTTATAACACGCTCTCTGATTGGTTTAGCACCCCGGATACAGCTTTTGGCGGGAACAACCTTGTTTTGGCCAGAGTGTATGTTCAATGTTAAATCTCTACTATTGCATCTTGTCTAATTACTATAGCTCCCCTGTGTGCATACAAGATAGTTGCTAATTTTTTATTTATTTATTATTTCTTGTTCTGAAATAAAATTAAAAATCTGTCGCTCGCTACACATACATCAATACCGGGACACGCACGTAGGCAGGCAGGCAGGTAGGCAGGCAGGTAGGTAGCAGACAAGTGAACGTCGGTCGTGTGCCTCAAAATTGATTTTCTTTTTCATATGAAATTTAACTGACAAAATTTATCACGCGAGCAAAGCTAAGCTAACCTCCATGTTTGCCATCAGCTACCTTACTTACTGAAATAAATGTCCACTTCATCTCTGCACTGCTATGTACTGTCATCTCTACACCGTACTGTCACATCTTTTATTGGCAAGATCTGTTTCAAAGCAATGACAAACCATTTGCAATCCTGCCATTAATAAAATTGCAATGGTGACTTTTCCACAACTTTTAACTTTTAATAGGAAAATACTTTTTAATCTCAACGTTTTTAAATCCATTTTTGTATAATATGAATGTTTGAAATATTCCCATATTCAAATAGTTGTCTTGCCCCCGGCAGTTCATGGCAACTGCCCGATTGCTCAGAAAGAAGAAAAGTGATTTTAATTTTGCATGGACGTTTGTAAAATGTTGCAATGAGGATCAGACTGGCAACAATACGTCACACTTGCATTTAATTGTTGCAACTTGAAGCGGCACGCTAGATAAGTACTTGCATGAGAAACAATGCTGCAACAATGCTGCAACAATGCGCTGCGTAATGTTATACCACAAATATATGAACGCAACTCAACAGAGCGGGGGGAACCTTTATTTTTAACCCTACAACTGATACAATCCGTTGCTTATGTATGACAAACTACCCCGGTTCATTTCATGTCGTGATGTGTGGATAAAACAATTGATTACTGTGATTAGTGGCAGAGAGAGAGAGAGAGAGAGAATGCACGGTATAATATGCAATTTCCTACCCACCGCATGCTATAATATACAACATAAAAAGAACTAACATTATTCCTAGCATAATATGATATTTCGCCAAATTTCTCCTCCACTAAATTATACTTTATTCTCGGAGCGACCGACAGCATGAAATTTAAACATTTAAAAGTTTAAGAATTTCCTGAGAAAAGTTTATTGTTGGTGTTTACAATTGTGTTCTAAGTAAAATAAGCCGCAGCCTCGCGCCACCACCACCCACCACCACCAGCCATCGCGCCTTGCTTTGCTTTGCTTTGCTTGCTTGCGAGGGGCGCCAGCTTGGCTAACATCCACCGAGAACTGTATGGCATGGGGCTCTCTCTGTCTATCTTGGGGTACATACGAGAACTGTATGGGGCTCTCTCTCTCTGTCTTCCATGCAGTACTGGAGGCACACAATTTGACGTTGTACACTGGACCTCAATCTTTGCATCACGTCACGTCTTTGCACTTTATACATAAAAACTAAGGACAATAATAATAATAAATAAAATGGCGAGACGATATATTTGTCCAGTACAAAGTGAAACGATGACATTAATTTAAAACTAAAATTAACAAGAGTCAAAGCCTGGGCTCTCGAGTGACTTTTTTTTTTTTTTTTTTTTAGCAATTTTATACAGTCGGCGCATTGAATGATTGAGTGTGGAGAAAGCGCGGCAAATTTGTGATGTCAGAGAGGTTCCTTTGAAAAGATGGCGGATGGCGGTTCGCGGTTCTTTTTTAAAATATCACGTCCGCGATATGCGGCGTATACGGCTGATTCAGACTTCATTGAAATCGTATTTAAAGTATATTTTCCTTTTCTTTAAGTTGATGAATCTTGATTGCAGCTATGATTATACAAATATAATATAAATTTATGTATTTAACATTGATAAATAATATAATCTGTATTTCTTTATTATATTTAGAGAAGGAAAAAGAGAGAGAAAAGCGGGGCGATTGTGCCTATAGACGGCATAAAATATCAGGATCACTATTTTATTGACTGGCCCGATTAATTATAGATTCCATGAAAACGGAAAACGGAAAATAGTTTTTTTTTTATAACACATTTAAAAAAAAATATTCTTTAGAAAACACTTTACTCATAGAAAAGTGAAACAAAAAATAAATCACGCAAGCTTAATTTTTGTACTTCTTTTAGTTTTTGTTTCACATTTTTATCAGCTTTAGAGGGAGGAAATATTTTTTAAAATTTGGCCATATAGTCACCGCAGCAGCCAATGTACACCCGACACCCAACTTGACGTAAGAAAAAAAAAAAAAAAAAAAAATGAAACGAGTAAAAATTGAAACTCTTAAAACGTCTTTATAAATTTTTCTTTTAAAAGTATGTTTGAATACAACGTAACGTTTTATCACTTATATCTATAAAATCACTTATAAATACATAAATATGCATGGAAAAAAATCATGTCATTCAATATGCAAATTTAATGCGATATGTTTTATAGTTCCTAAATTATTAATTAAATTAATCAACTCAAAAATACGTATAGGATATAGCTTTTTATTCTTATTTTCCAATGCACAATGTAACAAAATAATTTTAAAAATCAAACATCAAATACTGGTTAAAGTATATAGTTTTTTCATAAATGTTTTATAAAAAAAAAATACTATTTTCCGTTTTCATGGAATCTATAATCTAGCCAGTCAATAAAATAGTGATCCTGATATTTTATGCCGTCTATAGGCACAATCGCCCCGCTTTTCTCTCTCTTTTTCCTTCTCTAAATATAGTAAAGAAATACAGATTATATTATTTATCAATGTTAAATACATAAATTTATATTATATTTGTATAATCATAGCTGCAATCAAGATTCATCAACTTAAAGAAAAGGAAAATATACTTTAAATACGATTTCAATGAAGTCTGAATCAGCCGTATACGCCGCATATCGCGGACGTGATATTTTAAAAAAGAACCGCGAACCGCCATCCGCCATCTTTTCAAAGGAACCTCTCTGACATCACAAATTTGCCGCGCTTTCTCCACACTCAATCATTCAATGCGCCGACTGTATATATATATATATATATATATATATATATATATATATATATATATATATATATATATATATATATATAATTTCCCCATGACGTGTCATTCGAAATGTCATTTGTATGCAAACATGCACATTTTAAGTGTAATACGTAAAAAAATAAATCACGTAATTTACGCTGCATCGAACACTACTTGCTATATTGTAGAGCACAAATGTTGTTATTTTGTAATAACATAAGTAATTATGCTGAACATGTTAACTATTATGTTATGTAGTATAATCACTGTACAATATAGCATACATTATGTTGCTACATTGAACACTTGCTATATTGTAGAGCACAAATGTTGTTATTTTGTAATAACATAAGTAATTATGCTAAACATCTTAACTATTATGTTATGCAGTATAATCACTGTACAATATAGCATACATTATGTTGCTACATTGAACACTTGCTATATTGTAGAGCACAGATGTTGTTATTTTGTAATAACATAAGTAATTATGCTGAACATGTTAACTATTATGTTATGCAGTATAATCACTGTACAATATAGCATACTAACATTATGTTGCTGCATTGCATAGAGCTGGCATAATTATTACGTAGCTTTATTTGTCCCTGCAGGAAGAAGCAAATGCATACATGACGCTGCACACTTTGAAGGCCTGAAAGTCAGATATCGATATGACCCGCTGTGGGCAGCTAGGTAGGCAGCCTCATTATCAAATATGTACAATATAAAATAGTTTTGATAAAAATTGCATAATTTTGAGTTGGCGTGCGTCGCTTTGTGCTTGGTGCACGGTTACCATGGCAACCACTTGGCTGCACGCAATGTTTATGCTAATATCTTCTCTCTCTGTCGATGTCGATGAATATTGACGTATCGATCTAATATATCTATATCTCTCTGTATCGATCTTGAGTGACGTGACCACGTGACATGACATCTCTGCTCTGTACTTACACGACGAACACAAATAAATACGTAACAATAATTATGCCAATATAATAATAAATAAATAAATAGCAACTTAAACAGCAACTTCAGGGGTTACAACATGCATTTTTCAATGTTAGATAATAAGATGAACTGTTCATTGACTCACATATGATGACCCAAAGGCCTTCCGTAGCCTCATGGTAGCCCCGCAAACTGGCGCTCATCCTGTGAGATATGCAACCCGCTACAAGGGTGTATGCGGATGACGTCATATTTATTGCGATTGGGGGCCATACTGGAGTAGTGCATAAAATTGCTCAGCATGGGACAAACTTCATTTAAGCCAATTTTCTTCGGGAAATCGGTTATTTTTTTGTTATTGTTATTTTTCTCACATACTTGAGGTACTAATTCAACATATTTACAGCATCAAAATGCTCTCAAAAATATTACATGGTGTTTTTAAACTGGCAAAATGATTTTTTTCCCTATGCCACCCATGGTATTGAGTTATCCAACATGACGTCGACTTTATCATGAATGCATAGACCCTATAGCAAAGTCGCAACTATGACGGAAAATATACGTGACGGGTTGCATATCTCGCAGGATCACGAGTTGGCGGGGTTACCGAAGGGCTTTGGGTCATCATATTATGTGAGTTTATGAAAAGTCCTTCTCAATATCTAACATTGAAGAAACCATCTTGTAACCCTCTTACTCTTAAATACGAGCTCGCAATACTCGTAGAGAGAGAGAGAGAATCTATTTGCTTGATGCAGTTAGTTCCAGTACGATAATCACAATTAACACTTCTATCATTATAATTATACACACCAAGTCAACACAAAAACATCTGTCAGGAGTTACCCCCAAATTTATGCCAGCACATGCAATACCAGAATAAAACAAAGTTGCTAAAAAAAACAAAAAAAAAAACACTATTTGCCGAATGGAAGCGACTTGATCAGCCACTAATTAGTTCAGACAATTTCGAGGTTCTCCAGGCAGTCCATTAGCTCATGTCCAAATGTCACATTTTTGTTGATTCTTCTGCATAATAAATACAATAATAATTTGAGAACCTCGATCAAGTTAAGTCAGGAAAAGAAGGGAGGGGGGGGGGGGGGGAAACTGATATTAGCAGCAACAAAAATCAGAACTCCTACATTAACAATAGGCAGAAGAATACTAATTTAATTTAACATTACGCTTACACTGATATTAGCAGCAACAAAAATCAGAACTCCTACATTAACAATAGGCAGAAGAATACTAATTTAACATTACGCTTGTAAGGATGAGAAACTTTTTCTTTCTTTCTTCCCGATTTTTGAGCAAACTACTGCACTGATTCCGTAACATTTTAAATGAGGGAAACTACGTAGGCATTCTTGAACGTAGTTTAAGCCAATATATATATTTTTTTTATTTAATCCAAGATAAAAAGCATTTGACTTGAGCCGTGTAAGACGTTTGCTGGCATAGGGGGGATAACCCAAGGGAGAGCGAGCGAGCATTAGTTATCGAAATTATAGTAAAATATTTACGAGTGAAGTCGAGAGAGAGAGAGAGAGAGAGAGAGAGAGAGAGAGAGAGAGAGAGAGAGAGAGCAGGGGGGGGGGGGGGGGGCGAAATCTTTACGATTCCCAAGCTTATTTTATTTGAGTGAAGTGAAACACCGCGAGTTTTAGTTTGTGAATAATAAATGTGTGGCCCGCGCTGTGGCGCCTGCCTGCCTGCCTGGCCGCCTGGCTTGCATTGATCGATCACCGCCAGACACACCGTATTATAGTTCACACCTGACCGTGGCCATATTGATGACACAATTACTACGTATATCATGCTATCTCTAGATCGCACGTTCCACTGATATTGTACCACATATATATTACATAACAAAAATGTGAGGACTATTGACTTAATTATTGATCCAATAAATTGATTTTTGACAATGTACAAGTTGGTAGCGCAAGTCACGTATTTACAAGAGAGCAATTGTAAATCAACTACTGAGGTTTACATACGTACATTGGACATGACAAATTGGTAGCAACTCTATGTTAGTAACTAAATATATATCAATTACATACACTTACTATAGATAATATATGGTCTATGTATGTATGTATATTATACTACACTATGTTAGTAACTAAATATATATCAATGACATACACTTACTATAGATAAAATATAATATCGAGGTTTTACCGGAAATCTCGTCTTTTTATTACGCGAAGCAAAATGTGTAACTGGTGGTATGTTATGAGGACAAGCAAAATGTTGAAGTCGTTCCTGAACGTAGTGTACATGGCGCTCCAAGTTACACATTTGCTTGGCGTCACAAAACATGAGATACACATGACATTTGTGTAGTGGGTGGGTGGGTGGGTGGGTGGGTGGGTGGGTAGGTAGGTAGGTAGGTAGGTAGGTAGGTAGGTAGGTAGGTAGGTAGGTAGGTAGGTAGGTAGGTAGGTAGGTAGGTAGGTAGGTAGGTAGGTAGGTAGGTAGGTAGGTAGGTAGGTAGGTAGGTAGGTAGGTAGGTAGGTAGGTAGGTAGGTAGGTAGGTAGGTAGGTAGGTAGGTAGGTAGGTAGGTAGGTAGGTAGGTAGGTAGGTAGGTAGGTAGGTAGGTAGGTAGGTAGGTAGGTAGGTAGGTAGGTAGGTAGGTAGGTAGGTAGGTAGGTAGGTAGGTAGGTAGGTAGGTAGGTAGGTAGGTAGGTAGGTAGGTAGGTAGGTAGGTAGGTAGGTAGGTAGGTAGGTAGGTAGGTAGGTAGGTAGGTAGGTAGGTAGGTAGGTAGGTAGGTAGGTAGGTAGGTAGGTAGGTAGGTAGGTAGGTAGGTAGGTAGGTAGGTAGGTAGGTAGGTAGGTAGGTAGGTAGGTAGGTAGGTAGGTAGGTAGGTAGGTAGGTAGGTAGGTAGGTAGGTAGGTAGGTAGGTAGGTAGGTAGGTAGGTAGGTAGGTAAAGTCTTCTCTCTCACACACTATTGTGGGTCACATATAATGTAGGTATTAGGTAGGTATATTGGGTCACAAAGTAGTTAGGTACAGATTTGTCAAGTAGTTTCCCCAGGTGCCACATATTTATAGAAGTGATACAATATTGACTTTGTTTTATTACAACTTGAAATAAAGGGGTAGGTAGGTAGCTGGCTATGTCACCTGGGGTTATATAAGTATATGTAGTAGTTACTGTGTGTCATGCGCGCGTGGCTAAGCGAGAGAGAGAGAGAGAGACCCCTCCATCACCTGAGTAACTAACTGAATTGTTTTTGTCCTAGCAACGGTTGCCATGGCTACCACAAGTTTCAAAACATATTTCTATAAGTATAGTGCGTGTATATACATAATTGTACACCTCAACCCCACCCCAACCCACCGCATGGACAAAGAGAGAAAACCTCAAACCTATCATTTGATATCTCTAATACGCCGAACCAAATATTGTTCAACATAATTAGGTACTATGAGAGCCGAGCACATTGGTATTATGTTTGTTATGTATGCAGGCAGAGCGGAGCCATGCTATTAGCAAGCGAACATGATCACTTTCCAACACCATTTCCACTTAAAACACAAAATATTTGTAGCTTTATTATTATTATTTGTTAATATTATTATTTATTTTTAAATTTTTAAATTCACGGATGGCTTTTGACCAACGAAAAAAGAAGAAATTTGATTTATTAATTAGAGGCTGACGACACGACCCAATCACAAAGCGACATGTTAGTGAATGCTAGTTAGTTTTTGTGTGTTGAGAGAAAATAAACAACAAAACAGACTTTTGCTCTTACACTTTGCTACAAAATTAACACTTTTTTTTTTTTTTAATGAGAATAAGAATATTTATTGACCCAGGCAGTTCATAGTAACAATCAAAGTTACAACAAGCATTGGTCTTCTCAAATATAACATAATAAATTATACAAATAGCAACAATATTACAAACAATACAATAAATTACACAACTATTACTAAATTATTAATCTATAAAAAATTATAATGAAGTTTGTGAAACTGTATCATCAGTATAATATTCCAATGTTGTATGGGTGGTGAACATTAAAACATCGATGTTATCTACTTTTGAGTTTTTATCAAAAAAGGATCCTAAAGTATAATATTCTTTATAAAGCAAAATTTTTTTAAGCAAAATTTTAAAAAAATTATCATGATTTACATTTCTTAAAATAGATGGCAAATTGTCATAAATTTTAGCTGTTACAAAATATGGACTTCTTTCGAATAATTTAGATGAATGTTTTGGAACAGCCACTTTAGAATTATTACGAGTGTTATAATTATGTATCGTATATTGTTATTTGTCTTATAGGATGCAGGATTAGATCTTTTATACATTGCACAGGTAAAAATAAAAAGTGATGGAATAGTAAGAATGTTTAATTTTGAAAATTGTTCCCGACACATTTGAGAAATAATAAAATAAAAAAAGGTCTTAGTTTCGAAAACTCGCTGCCTGCCCACTAAGAGCTTCTTCATCTAATATGAACCACTCGCGTTCATTTTTAATTAAGGCGGGATTTGACTAACAAGTTGTAAAGAAATAAAAATCTGAAATTTTGCCCAGTGATACATTAGGATAAGGTATATTAAAAAAATGTGACAATTTTAGGGGATCACCATGCTAGATTTTATATTATGATTTTTTGACATTTTAGTCCCCTAAGAGCCCATATTAATTGCATTAATTATCTTCTCTCTTATCTGATGGTCATGAGCATGAGTTCTACAATTTTTATCATAGGTAGCCGTTACTGTTAACTTTCAAATGGCATCATAAAGTTTGCAAGTGTTTATTTTAGATTTTGAGATGCAAGCCATCAGAATAGAACCCCTAAAATGACTTTATACAAATTTGTGGTAAATTTTCATGTCTACGTCTACATAGCTGGCCTGCATTACTTTATTTAAATTTAATGTTTGTTTTGTTCGTTTGTTCTACTGACAACGCAGAACACTTGACGATTGACTACCTAGGTACCTATGTACTTGATATTGGCCAAGCTAACAAGTCATGCAATACCTCGTCACGTCAGTCAAACATTCACATTTCTCAGCATTTTCTAACTTACTTTTGTCTCGTTATATTTTACTTCTCTCTCGTGAGGTTACTACAATAACTCGATGCTAAGAGCAGTCAATTGACAGCTAACTTGATGCAAGTAATATTACAAACAAGAAGAAGAAGAAGAAAATGCGCTGTAAGTTACCAAAGTTTTGGTCAACCACGGATGGTGTGGTGTCCAGCCTAATTGCTGTGCTTAAAATTTTCAGAACCTTCCTCGTGTCCCTTTTTTTTTTTTTTTTTTTTTTTTTTCTCCTGTGAAGGCCAGAAATTTTTAATGAGAAATACTAAAAAAAAAAAAAAATACTAACAACTTTACAGCTAAGTAAAAAAAAAAAAAAAAAAAAAAAAAAAAAAAAGGAAAATTTTCCCCTGGTCCACCGGTAACAGCTATTGTGACAACCCTCTCAAAGTTCGCACGTTGCTTTGACGCCCTAAATATCATAATATGCTTGTGTAATCTAAAAATATCGCTCTAACAACCAAATTAGATAAAATTGAATTGTATCTCTGCTGTGCCTAGGAAATAAGCAGCCTTTACACGCATTACACAAAGTAATAACAGAAAAAGTTTTGTGCATAGTTTTTGCTGACATTTATATATTTGTGCAATTAGCGCGCTAATTACACGGGCGGCAGCTAATATAATCACAGTTCGACACTGCATAATAGATTATTACGTAATATATAAATATTATGTAAGTTGAAATATTCTCTCTGCCTCACGTCGAGGCTGATAACAAACGTAGGTTATCTTTACTTTATCATGTTTTTTTGACAAACCAACAGCATGGCAACGCCGCACTTAATGGATCGAAATCCACCATGGCAACGTCGCTTTGACGCCATCAATCCATTTTTTGCAAGGAAAAAAACGTATAAAAAATTAACAAATCATCAAATTTAACCATTTTAAATATCAACGATAATTAATGCATTAATTAAAGAAAAATACACTGTTTTATTTCATAGTTAAAGTTGAGAAATATGTTTGTTACTTTTCAAAAAAATAAAGAAGGAAAAAACGGTTCCATCAAAAATCTCTCGGCGCCATCACGCGCGATGAGTCGGCTGAAGTGACAAATTTTAATTATCAATTTTACAAAAAACTATGCTAGTGCCGATCATAATTTTTTGATATGATCAATTCTTAACATGTAATTAACGTTGTTACATATAAATTAAGGCTCTTACCTTTCTAAAACACCGAGAAGGGGGTTTCGAAATGCGGCTGATGGAAGGAACACTTTATCAAACTCAAACAACCACTCAAATTTCGAACTTTCGAGACAGCTTGAGACATCTAGCGGCAGCATCTGCAACTTTTTGTATTTTTGTTGGAAGCGCAATAAAGTCAAAACAGAAAATTCTGAACAGAAGAAACAACCAGGAATATAATATATATATAATTATATATGTATATTTGGCAGAGATGAGTAACTGCAAATAATGGTAAATAGTTCAATAAACGGTGGTTCAATTATTTTTATTGGTTTTGAATTTTAATTAATTAATAAAATAAAATTCTTAAAAAATTAAAATATTCTTTATCATTAAAAACATTTATTACAAAATATTGGACACCAATTAATGGTTCAATCATAGTATATGTTTCCATATGGAAGATTATTGTATTATAATTTTGTAAGGAAATGTTTAATGCATAAATATAATACCCTATTATGTTGTAATTTTCACTTATAATATGGCATACATATGACAACTAAAAAACAACTTATGTATATAATATAAAGAAACAACTAACATTTAAGAAAATAAAAATTATTTGGTAATTATTATAAATAAGATAAGTAAAAGTTTAAAAAATATATTTTAATAAATGGAAGATAATATATTATTTTAATTTTTGGTCCTAACTGCTATATGCTAAAAATATATAAAGCCGTACATGCAGGGTCGGACTGGCAATCAAGGGGCCTCGTCCGCAAAAGGGGTGTAACACCCTCTTTAGGGGCCACAAATGGGGCATAACACCCTAGTTATGCCCCTTTTTGGGACTTAAGGGCCTCCAAACAGGGGGGGCCACGTCCGCAATTGCGGACTTGCTCTTATGGCCAGTCCGAGCCTGCGTACATGTTCACAATTAACTATTTCTAAGCAAAAAAGGGTTATCGGTTTAACAAATTCTTAAATAATTTCTGTTTTAAAACACTTAAAATATGTCTAGTGTTTCTCATTTAAATTGCTCTGGAATTGATGCAGTTTTAGTTTTCTCAAAAATCGCAAGAAAAAAACAAAAATAATACCTCTATATTATACCTTTTTCCTCAAGAGTGCAATGTTAAATTAGGAGACCCTTAGCTTTCCCCTCTTGCTTACTGTTACCGATAAGCTCCATTATAATTGTTAATTATTTGATCAAAATAACATGCTTTCTTATGGAGCTTACTTAACAATTGCAGTTAGAAACAGCTGATTGTGAACCAGGCATAAGAGAAATAAAAACTAACGTATTACAACAATTAAACTGGAAATTACTTATTTTTGGTCGTCCGCTAAATACTTAACAATTATTTTAATTTATTTTAATTTGAACAAATCAACACAATTTTTTAAGTTAATATTAAAATACAAAAACTGTTGTTCACAATTTCACCATAAAAATACTCTTTTTTATGTACTAATTTTCTACATTTGCGAGGAAATGTTGGCAAACTTGGCCAGTTTTTACTGCACCACATTTTCAACTTTAAGTACAAAGATCCACTGATTAATACTAATTAATTTGGAAATAACAAGCAGTCCAAGGTGTTCACCAGGCTATACATGCACGTACATCAGTGTGGTATACGTACTCTTACCAACCAATGAAAGTGCAGGTACACAAATGTAGTTTTAACATACAGCCATGGTAGCAAACCAAAGAGAGACAACACATCTGCATCTTTTTTTCTTGGTTTGCAAATTTTGCATTTTTTTGGTAACATTTAAGAATGACACGTTTTCAACTTTTACAAGTAACAAATAAAATTAATACATAGTAGAAAATATTATCAATTTAAGGAAAAAAACATCGCGGTTAGGATCAATGATAAAGAAAAGGATAGAAAAACCAGCAAGGGCCTTACCACAGTAGAAGTTCTATGGAGAGGTCGAGGTCTTGCATGGCACAGTATAATGTTATAAAGAAACTTTTATAACATTATACTGTGCCATGCAAGACCTCGACCTCTCCATAGAACTTCTACTGTGGTAAGGCCCTTGCTGGTTTTTCTATCCTTTTCTTTATCAGTAGAAAATATTAGGCAGAGATTAGAGCACATTGAATTGAAATTAGTGAAACATGAAGATTGTCTCATTATTAAAGTTAATTGGGACTTGGACTGCAATGTTTTAGTGTAGACGATAAAATAAAATGATATAGGGATACTGTGTCAATCAAATATGATATACTTAATATAATAAATATAAATCATAATTGGTTTCTAAATGGAAGCTTATTGCATAATAATTTTGCAAGGAAATTTGCAACTTGCAAATTACTAATTGGGAATTTGCAATTTAAATTGTGCCAATAAAGTATTTTATTTTTATTGTCACACTGGATCAAAGGCACAACATTATAAAACAGCATCAGACTTACGCATGGCCTTAGACCAGCTTGAAACCGCATTTTTTTTATTTATTTATTTTTTCCCTCCCACTTTCGTAGCACATATTTTTGTGGCAAACATTTTGTATGACACACTAAACTAAATTTCTGCTGAACATGAGCTAGAGTGACAACAGTGACTGACAGTGACTGACAGTGACAATATATCTCACCACGTGCATGGTAAAGTGCGTAGCCAGACACAGCGTGCTACGTGCCAGCACTGCAGTCACACCTAGAGACGTACGTACTTCAGTCAGAGCCGTCGTCAACGTCGTAGTCCTCCGCAGTGTAGCTGGCGCTCAGATGTCTGTGAGAGCCGCTGGCTGACTGAATGGAACTGCGTGTGCCTGGCGTCGCCATCTGCTGCGCTGTCAGCCCCTCGTTGTTTCTCACGTTGGTGTCTGCGCCACTGTCCAGTAGCAGCGTAACGATCTCACGGTGGTCGTGAGAGGCGGCGGCGTGCAGTGGCGTGTCACCTAGCCGGTTCTGAAATATATCATAATAATGTGGTCAGTTAGTTTTACCTACGTAGCCAGTTGTGAAATGTCAGCGCTTCTGTGTGAGTGTCGCACACTACTATAGTCAAGTCCAGCTACTTGTGTCGCACAGCCTCCTCTATGATTTTTACTTTAACCCCGATCCCCAAAACCACCACCACAACCACCCTCATTACGGCATGGTTACTTTAACTTAAAGACAGGAAATCAGGGTGCATCTTACGAACCACCCTGCCGTGAAGTGGCCAACTTAAAGACGCGCTTTTTGGAAGGGAGGATTTAGGAGGAGCGACACAAGTTGCTGAGCTTGACTGTAGCTACATAACTACGTACCTGAGCGTTGATAGGAGGTTCAGGCAGGCTGAGCAGCTCCTGCACACAGTCGAGGTGACCAGCGTGTGACGCCCAGAAGAGTGCTGTGTTGGAGGCATGGTCCAGACCAGAGGCTGACACTCCTTGCTGCAGACATTCACGTAGGTAGCTGAGGTTGCCTCGACGTGCAGCGTCGTGCAGTGGGAAACTGACCTCCTCTGTGCTTGTCTCAACTGCAACCAATCAATCAATCAACAGTGCATATTGGTTTGTGCTCGTAGTCACCAGGCAAAACTAGCTATGTATATCTCTATTTACTATTTATTTGGAACTGTTGGAAGTGCCATAGTTATATATTTACCAAGGTTACTGGGGATCAGTCAATATATAGTTACCATATGTACATACATAGTTACTGGGGATCAGTCCAATAGTTACCATAGTTACTGGGGATACGTCCACGTTTGTTTATAAATAAGTCAGTAGTTAGTTACCATAGTTACTGGGGATAAGTCCACTTTTGTTGCCACATCGTGCCTTCCACCAGTTGGGGTCTGATATTTGGTCAAAGACGTAAAGCAGATCCCCCTCTTGAAATGTGAGTTCATCCGAGTGTTGAGCCGTGTAGTTGTACATCGCTCTCACCACCTTCACCTTGCCTGAAATATATGTACGTTACACATCAATCACATTTGAAAAACAAAAGTCTCAGCATGGGGTCTCAGAATGACTTGGAATGACTGTTCAAAACAAAAATATCGACGTCTGCAGACGTCAAAATATTGATTACTTGCCTGGTTTCGGCGCTACTTTGGGAGGGACAGGAGAGTTCAAGCTACTCATGGTGCTGGCACTGTCAGAATATATTATTGTGGTGAAGTAAAACCAGTAAAACACAAAACAAGATTATTTTGACAATCAAAACAAATTTAACCAAAAAAGGGGCGTGGACCTCCGCCGGATGAAAAAAGTTTCCAGTTTTACCGCTACGTGGCAGCACTTTACGGACAATTTTTTTATATTTGGTGCACCAGCAAAAAAGATGGCAGCCTACATGGTTACTCGACAATTAGCTCAAAAATTATCAAATTTAGGACCTTTGTCGGCTCACAGGTCAGTAAGAAACATGCATTAGGAAATCTCAAATATTGTGTTGAGTTAGTGGTAGCTCTAATGATGGGTACTTGCCTAGGTTCAGTAAATATCGAGGTTTTACCTGCAGCTGAGGCACTATGTGGCTGATTTTGTGCTGAAAATTGTTTCATATTTCTCAGGGCTTGTTTGTCTTTGTGCGCCGTGCGGCGGAGTGACAACGTGGACGAGGCCCTCAAGATCAAGGAGGCGCCACAGAAAGACAGCAAGAATGCCTTGATGAAGCCGGAGGAGCGAGCGCACCAGCAGCAGCTAGAGGGCTACATCCAAGTCGACCAGTCTGTGAGTCCCCCCTCACTTTGGTTATGTACATTAATTAGGTATTCAGGCAGCAAATGCAGACCCAGCTGCAATCACAATAACTGACTCAACTTCCTATCTAAGTCCTTGGAATGTTTCACTGTTTACAAGTTTCTCCTGCATTCCATTCCTTGGCGCTTAGACCAAGACAAAAACAGGAACTTTAATACATACATATTACATACAGGTTACGCGTATTATTCTCGCACAATTTCTCCCAGATAAACACTAAAATTTGACAGGTAATCAAAGAACTATTGAAGGCAATATGTGTCAAATTTTGTTCTTATACCTTGATTAGAACCTGAGAAAAGGAGGTCAAAATATCCTCTGAATTGTCTTAGGTTTATGTAGTAGTGTTGTAGTTCACAGTATGAATATACACAGACCATGCTCCTTGACGTTCACATATGTGCGAAACAGTTTTGAGTTTTTAATTGCTCCGCTAAACTGAGTTCTCAAACTTTTTTTTTTTTAATTTTGTAATATTATTTTGAACAAGCAGGTTCCCAAAATTCCTGATGTTAAATATTTCAATTTTTTTTTCTTTTTTTTTTTTTTCTGTTTCTTTACTCCAATGTTCAGGGGGTCTGTTCCGTAAGTCCTCATGAGAAACTCTGTATCGAGAAAGGGGGCGTAACTCACATGTTTATCATAGAAAACTCGTGAGCCACGCCCCCTTTCTCGGTACCGAGTTTCTCGTGAAGCCTTATGGAACAGACCCCCTGTACAGCTGTAAAGCTGCCTAGCAAGCTAGTGACAGTTCAGTCAGCGACAGACAGACAGACAGTTCAGCGACAGTTGTTGTGATGCTCACTTTGCTTGCAGACAAACATCTCCACGATCACGGGGGTGCCCGAGGAGCACGTCAAGAACCGTCGTGTTCGTATCTTTGTGCCCGCCAAGAACTCCATGCAGTCCGGCACAGACAACATCCAGGCGTGGCAGATGGAGTTTGAGACGAGGGAGCGCTGGGAGAACCCTCTCATGGGCTGGACTTCCTCGTGAGTCTAAGACTTTGTCATTAACCTCCACACTTTGTATCACTAGGGAAGGGTGACTGTCATTTTTATAGTCATGTTGGAGGGGGCTGGGGGGGAGGGGGGGAATTTGAAATAAAAAGCTGAGTTGATTTTGAAAATCTCCAAACAAAAAAGTTTTGTCATGCTCTGCTGTGAAATGTGGAATACTAGACAAACTTCTACATGTTTTAAGACAGTAAATTTAACACTGTAGAAGCCTCTTGTTAGCATGCTACTGCACTGAGGTCACAAATATTTAAATGATGAATGCTAAACTAGGCTGACCATAATCCCTAGAGGCAAAATCGGGATACCCTGACCCTGGGAACCAAGTAACCTGGGACGGGGGGAGTGTATTTTAAACGTTTTTCAAATAGCTAAATTAAAAAATTCTAAAAATTAACATTGTAAAAGAAACTTTTTTTTTCATTAGAAACAATAAATTATAGGTACCGGTAGCTAAACGTTAAACTTTTTTTTTAAACAGTGTACATGATAAAAAATAATATTTTTTAGTATTTTGAACTCCTTTTGTTCAATTTTGCTTGAAGCAAAATCATAAAATTTGCTCTTTAATAAATAATCACGATGTTTTTGTGTTAAAATCATACTTTATATTACCGGTATGTGTTTTTTTAAAAATGAATTTTTTTTAAAGTAAATTTTTATTTTTCCCTTTCCATAGTATTTTTTCCCATTGTGAGAAATCAGTGCATTTCAATTTTTAGCCGGGACGAGGTGTCAAAATTGTTTATAAATAAATAAATAAATTTATATCAGAAGATTGTCCCTGGAAAATTGGGACTTCTGGTCAGCCTATACTAGACACACTTTGTTGACCTATATTTTGTTATTGCCAGAGGTGACTCATGCTGACCTATATTTTGTTATTGCCAGAGGTGACTCATGCTGACCTATATTTTGTTGTTATTGCCAGAGGTGACTCATGTTGACCTATATTTTGTTGTTATTGCCAGAGGTGACTCATGTTGACCTATATTTTGTTGTTATTGCCAGAGGTGACTCATGCTGACCTATATTTTGTTGTTATTGCCAGAGGTGACCCATGTTGACCTATATTTTGTTGTTATTGCCAGAGGTGACTCATGTTGACCTATATTTTGTTGTTATTGCCAGAGGTGACTCATGCTGACCTATATTTTGTTGTTATTGCCAGAGGTGACCCATGTTGACCTATATTTTGTTGTTATTGCCAGAGGTGACCCATGTTGACCTATATTTTGTTGGTATTGCCAGAGGTGACCCATGCTGACCTATATTTTGTTATTGCCAGAGGTGACCCGCTGTCCAACATGAAGCTCCAGTTCCGAGACAAGGAGGAGGCCATTGAGTTCTGTGAGAAGAACGGCTGGCAGTGGTTTGTCCAGGAGCGCAACACCAAGACCCCCAAGCCTCGCTCGTACGGTCTCAACTATCACTGGAGCAAAAGAACACGTGTCTCCACCAAGTAACCTGGCTGACCACGGCATGCTGTACATAATTATATTTACCATAGTGTTACATACATACTAACTGAAATTAAACTAAATGTTCCATGTTATATATCTAGTGCAGTCTTATTTATCATCTACTGCCTCTTAGCTAATGATCTGTGTCACCATCTGTGTCAGGATCTTGTATGGCAATATTACGTAGATATTTCAAGTAAACTAAATGTTCCATGTTATATATCTAGTGCAGTCTTATTTATCATCTACTGCCTCTTAGCTAATGATCTGTGTCACCATCTGTGTCAGGATCTTGTATGGCAATATTACGTAGATATTTCAAGTAAACTAAATGTTCCATGTTATATATCTAGTGCAGTCTTATTTATCATCTACTGCCTCTTAGCTAATGATCTGTGTCACCATCTGTGTCAGGATCTTGTATGGCAATATTACGTAGATATTTCAAGTAAACTAAATGTTCCATGTTATATATCTAGTGCAGTCTTATTTATCATCTACTGCCTCTTAGCTAATGATCTGTGTCACCATCTGTGTCAGGATCTTGTATGGCAATATTACGTAGATATTTCAAGTAAACTAAATGTTCCATGTTATATATCTAGTGCAGTCTTATTTATCATCTACTGCCTCTTAGCTAATGATCTGTGTCACCATCTGTGTCAGGATCTTGTATGACAATATTACGTAGATATTTCAAGTAAACTAAATGTTCCATGTTATATATCTAGTGCAGTCTTATTTATCATCTACTGCCTCTTAGCTAATGATCTGTGTCAGGATCTTGTATGGCAATATTACGTAGATATTTCAAGTAAACTAAATGTTCCATGTTATATATTTAGTGCAGTCTTATTTATCATCTACTGCCTCTTAGCTAATGATCTGTGTCACCATCTGTGTCAGGATCTTGTATGGCAATATTACGTAGATATTTCAAGTAAACTAAATGTTCCATGTTATATATTTAGTGCAGTCTTATTTATCATCTACTGCCTCTTAGCTAATGATCTGTGTCAAGATTTTGTGTCAGGATCTTGTATGGCAATATTACGTAGATATTTCAAGTAAACTAAATGTTCCATGTTATATATCTAGTGCAGTCTTATTTATCATCTACTGCCTCTTAGCTAATGATCTGTGTCAGGATCTTGTATGGCAATATTACGTAGATATTTCAAGTAAACTAAATGTTCCATGTTATATATTTAGTGCAGTCTTATTTATCATCTACTGCCTCTTAGCTAATGATCTGTGTCACCATCTGTGTCAGGATCTTGTATGGCAATATTACGTAGATATTTCAAGTAAACTAAATGTTCCATGTTATATATTTAGTGCAGTCTTATTTATCATCTACTGCCTCTTAGCTAATGATCTGTGTCACCATCTGTGTCAGGATCTTGTATGGCAATATTACGTAGATATTTCAAGTAAACTAAATGTTCCATGTTATATATCTAGTGCAGTCTTATTTATCATCTACTGCCTCTTAGCTAATGATCTGTGTCACCATCTGTGTCAGGATCTTGTATGGCAATATTACGTAGATATTTCAAGTAAACTAAATGTTCCATGTTATATATCTAGTGCAGTCTTATTTATCATCTACTGCCTCTTAGCTAATGATCTGTGTCACCATCTGTGTCAGGATCTTGTATGGCAATATTACGTAGATATTTCAAGTAAACTAAATGTTCCATGTTATATATCTAGTGCAGTCTTATTTATCATCTACTGCCTCTTAGCTAATGATCTGTGTCACCATCTGTGTCAGGATCTTGTATGGCAATATTACGTAGATATTTCAAGTAAACTAAATGTTCCATGTTATATATCTAGTGCAGTCTTATTTATCATCTACTGCCTCTTAGCTAATGATCTGTGTCAAGATTTTGTGTCAGGATCTTATGTAGAAATGAGGAACAAACCATGCAAGTTGATAAATATAAAAATTAAAAATAGTAGCAGAGAGATTAAAAAACATTGAATTAAAATAAAATGAAACACAAAGATTCTCAAATCAAAGATTTATCAAGATTCTCACATTTACACAGGTAATGTCAATTAGAGGAAATTAATTAATTAATAAAAGATTAATTTTCAATTCAACATGCTCTAATTTCTCCCCAACTATTCTCTCTCTCTCTCTGTCTCTCTCTCTCTCTCTCTCTCCCTCTCCCTCTCCCTCTCTATTTACATGCTAATGTGATAATCTTATTAAGCTAGAACTTGAGGGAAGTTTCTTCTTTTTCTTAAATTTAAAGTTTGTTCTGTAGCTTGCGAAGCCTCCAAGCTTTTGTTTTCCTCAACTTGATGAACAAACCTCGATGATCAGTAAGCTACAGTATGATGAAATAAATGTAAGTTAAGTTAAAGCTGCTTCATGGCCCAGTAAATAAATCATGGATGCTAAACCAAAGTGGTGTGCTAGCTCGACGGCACTTTGCTACTACCTACGTTGGTAATCTGGGCGTACATGGCACGCCGTCACGTCAGATTATCTAAACCTACTTTTAACTGTCAGCCTTCTGATACAATACTCAAGTTGCATTCAAATACTTATTATTACCTATTAATATTGTTTATTAATTATTTTGTGTAAAACTGCACAGCAAAATAATAAATAATTAAATAACGTTCATTATTTTAACAAAGCTATTTGAAAATGTTGTGCACAAAGTTACAACCAATGTATGCGTGCCGAGCAACTGCAGTAGGCTGCAGGTTTCTCTATAACCATTGAATTTGTAAGCAATTTAAATTTATTAAAAAATTTCACAGTCAAATTTTTTACACTTATTGAAAGTAGAGTTCTCTAATTGAATGAAGTAAAAATCGACTATAATATATGCTATGATTTATACTTGGAAATAAAAAGATTTGATGTAGAAAAACACAGATAGCTACAATAGGAAACAATAAAAAATCATGATCATTATCTAGAGCTATCTAGTCCCAATGTCTCTCACATGTCTTCCAACTCCCTATGCTAGCGCGTAGTCCAATATGAAACGACGCTGCGCCAATAGTAGTGACATCTGGAACTAAAAGCTTCGTAAGCTTAACATTGTAGTTCAGGTGTCGCGTGCGGTGTCGCTAGTGTCGCTGGACTACAAAAAGTGCCTGGAGTTGGAAGACATGTGGGTGGGGGAAAAAAAAAAAATGTTTTGAATTAGATTCTGATAACCCCGCTAAAATAACTTCAGTTTGTGCTGCCATCTATCTCAAATCTTATTGGTTGATCTAAATTTAGCGGCCATTTTCTAACCATTCACAGCTTGTTATTTTTATCAGCTGGTAAAAATTGTCCGGTCGTGGTCCATATCAAGATCTTGCACGAAAAGTGATTAATAATCTAATTAGGACGTCACAAATTACCTGTCTGAACAATAATTAACAAAATATAATAATTAAACTTTAAGTTAAGATGTATGTCACGTGGGTTATTTGACAGATAAGTATTTAAATTGTTGGTGAAATCTGCATGGACAGTGCCTGATCTACATATCGTTGTGCCAGCCATATATGTATATTTTTTGACTTGACACACTTTGGCATACATATGTACATATTTCTCATGCACATGCAGCATGGCATAGCTACGCAATTGATACATATCGAGTAATTGTGATACATATGCCAAGATGTCCATCAGGAGGAGAATCAACGTTCTGTGTCGGATCTTGAGGACGCCGCGCCTCGGCTTACATCCCACCTCGGCAACCCAATACTCAAGTATGTACGGTTCTATGTACATAGTACATACTTGCACTTTACTTGACGATATCATACTGTTAATACATCAGTGTTACATTTACATATTTGTAATTCTCCTCTTTGTAAATGTCTTAATATGTATAATATAATATGTACACAGGATCGACACAGCAGGTTTAACTACAGACCCTTAATATACTGATATATATACATACTTAATATATTGATATGATGTTTTTGCATCATACAAGGTTTTCTGGAGCTAATTATACAACAAAATTGTCACTATATGGTCCATTTAGATTTTTTATTATAGGCTTTCAAAGTTCAAAGTGGCCGAAAAGTGGAAGTGTCCAAAAAGTGGCATATGTACCTCCTACCATACATACATAATATATGTACATGTACATGTATGTTTTTACCTCAAATATGTACGTACGTACATGTGTGCAAGTACATACATATGACATACAAAGAATATGTTGTTCCAGAATATACTGTACATATGCGTTAGTTGATTTTTTTGTTAAAAATATGATCTGCAAGCTATAGTATAATTGACCCACTCTTGTGGGAAACATATTCTTTTTATCTCGTACTCTTGTACACATGTACGTATTTGGGGTAAAATTGAATCATAGTCTACAGATACGGCAAATCTGGATATTTCTATTTAAACTTCATCGTTTTTCCTCAAAATTTAGTACAATTTTTTTTTAATGTAAATGCTGTACAAAAACTGTATTGTACAGCTCTGACCAAAAGTTTCCGGAACAATTTGCATAGCCAAATAACCCATAAGCACACGACGTTATCTTTATGAGAAAACGCTGCGGCCGCCGCTGCCCTGTTTGTGAACTTTTGCAGAGCTGTACATACATACATACATATTACACAGTTCACTACGGTCTAACAGTATATCATACCTGCATTTTTATTTCCATTCTTTTTCATGTAGTGAAAATTATCAACCACTAATACTGTGGGCTTTGAACAAGCATAATATATTTACATATACTATACCCAAGTTAAATTGTTGTCTATATTTTAATTCTCCCTGCATTAGGTGATAGTGTTTCTGTTGTTTTGTATGTGTACACTATGCATTATGTATGTACGTATACAATATTGATATACGTAATTATATAATATGTACGTAGATAATTGTGATGTATGTACATACGTATTGTTGCAGGTAACGCCTCCAGTATCACAATAGGCGACGTCACCAAGACACTCAAAGTTCCTAAACAACCAGCCTACGTGCCTTGTAAATATGCTGGTGAGTATCAGAGACACAGTCAAAGTATAGGAAAAACTTATCAACCATGACGCTATTTCAAGACTGATAAACATTAATTAAAATTGATCAATTCAATTAACTCAAAAATTACAAATTCGCATATCTAACGATTTCAATTCAATTCAGAACGATTTCCACTTTTAAAATATTACATAAAATAACCATATAACTTTCTGTCCAGAGGAGTGAAGTACAGTACTTAAAACTTAGCTAGGTGTAGCAACTGTACGTACTTATGATGCTGTAAAATCATATGACGTAGGTGACATTGTTTGTCGTACACAGCTGTGCCAGAGCTGAAACAAAAACTGCTCTGTGCACAACTGAATATTAACTGTGACATTTATGTGCTAGACAGTGTACATATGATGACATAGGTGACATTTATGTGCTAGATAGTGTACATATGATGATGTAGGTAACATTGTTTGTCATACACAGTTGTGCCAGAGCTGAGCCAAGAACTGCTGTCTCACTTGAGATGGATGCTGCAGAAGGACGTGCTCAAACAAGACATCTTTCTGATTGGACGTCCTGGACCAATGCGACGTGTCCTGGCCATGCAGTTCTTGGAGCTGACTGGTCGAGAGCTGGAGTATGTTTCGTTGTCAAGGGATACGACAGAGTCTGATCTCAAGCAACGTAGAGAGATCTTGCACGGCACAGCAAGCTACTTTGACCAGGTAACGTAGAAGTCAAGTGTAAACATTTGAGTGCCAGCAGACTACAAGATAAAAGTGACGTCACAAGTGTGGTCTTGGACTGAAATATGTACTACGTACTACCTGTGTGCCAGTAATCTCTTCACTGTGCTAAGTAACATACAGTACCTACTGGACTTACCAACGTGAAGAGATATGGTGTTGCTGGCACTCAGATAGTGAACGACATATTTGAGTGCCAGCAGACCACAAGATAAAAGTGACAAAGTCACACACCTGACTGTGGTCTTGGACTGAAATATGTACTATCTGTGTGCTAGTAATCTCTTCACTGTGCTAAGACCAGCGCTCTATGTTACTGCACTATTTACCTAGCTGTAGTTTGCATATCAAATCTTGTTATTATTGATTGTAGCAAAGTCGATGTTTCCTCAGCGTTATGGTTTATTTGTGGAGCACAGACTCAAATGCTTGAAGTGTTTGATTCACGGATATATAAACAGGATTGGAAGTTCTTGTTCACAAATTTTAAAAAATTGCTGCAACAAAGCAAGAATACAAAATTACATAATTATAAAAGTGGCGCTGCTATCTAGGTGTAAATTTTAAACTTTCCCCTAGGTTGCATCGCCACTTACATTTTACATATGGATTGTTGCGGGGAAATGTTGAACATCATCAACAAGGGAACGTTTTTAAGATATGGCAACAATACAAAAGCTCACCAGCGTGATTGGATTTTAATTTACCCCCCCCCCTCCCCTCCCCAGAGTGCTGTGAGAGCTGCGACGCAGGGCAGAGTGCTGGTGCTGGAGGGTATTGAGAAAGTTGAGCGTAACGTGCTGCCAGTGCTCAACAACTTGCTGGAGAACAGAGAGATGCAGCTCGAGGACGGACGCTTCCTCATGGCAGCCGCTCGCTACGACAAACTGCTGGAGGTCAGTACAGTACAGTTCGTGTAACTTGCTTTGCTTCTGCAAATATGCAGCATGCTTCTAATCTAGATGATTTTACCAATCAAAAATCAAGACAATTTTCAAGTTTAATTAATTTGGAGAAATGTGAAGTGAAAGAAACGGTAACTGAGAAGTATGAGAACAGTGGATTACGTTGGTTTGGTCATGTTGAGAGAATGGGTGATGAAAGATATGTAAAACAGGTATTTCATAGTAGAGTGGATGGAAGGAGAGATAGAGGCAGGCCTAAAACATCATGGTCTGAGGTGGTTGGAAGATGTTTGAAAAATAAGAATGTACTCTGCAGTATGAAATGCAAAAGGAAATGTATGAAACAAGGTATGAGACTGGAGGAAGCAAGTAAAGTATGTCAGGATAGGAAGTTGTGGAGGTCTATCACTGGGTCAGGATAAAACATCTTGTTGTTGGCTTACCTCGAAAGGCATTATAGCGTCATGATATGTATGTAAATATTTTTCAGTTCGGTGTGCCCTAATTGTTCTATTTTCTTTCTTCTGTATTCATTATTATTGTTATTTTACATGTAATTGAATGTACGTACTACAGGAGCACAGCCAGGCAGAGCTGGATGGCTGGAAACTTGTACGAGTGGACGAAGACTTCCGAGTGATCGCCCTCGGTATCCCCGTGCCTCGCTACGTGGGGAACCCCCTGGACCCTCCTCTACGCTCAAGGTTCCAGGCCAGAGACGTGAACCCACCCACTTTCCAGGTAGGACAACTTGTTGTTTATCTCACTTCTGTTGTGACTCAGTCTTCAGTTATTACTGCACGCATGTAACTTGAAAATTTAGCTTTTTCTCCATGGAAAGTTCTTGAATTTGTTTTAAAAACTGCACAAAAACACTAAAAACAATTGACGATCAAGTGGATTTTTATGAGAAAATCACCTTCTTTGAATCCTACTTCAGGCTTAATTCTACATAAGGATTAAATCAATGTCTACGTAAACGAGGATTTAATCATGTAACCGTATCAAATAATCAAATCTTAGTAAAAAAAAAAAAAAAAAAAAAAAAAAAAAAAAAAAAAAAAGAAAGAAAGAGAGGGAGGGGGGGGGGAGGGAGAGAAAGAATAAGAAGTAGCAGGTCAATTTGAGAGCTCCAAACTTTAGAATCCACAACAAAGATTGATATTTCTATTAACCCCTGGCGTTGTCGTGCATTATACTGTGTCGCTGGTGACAGCGCTTGCTGTGTTTTGTGACTTAGAAGTCAGTTTGTCACAGGTAGTACGTATTTTTATGTCAGTTAAATATATTATATAATATATATATGTGTGTGTGTGGTATGTTTTATTATAATGTATTGTAAATAGTTGACAAGACCAAGGCTTGTTGTAACATCATACGTTACTATCAACTGCCTGGCTCAACATAGAAATCTTATTCTTGAGGTACCGTGTGTACAAATTGTTGGGAAATATTCTTGTCTAGGGGTGTGTACCTAGCTACCTAGACTTCTTATTTATCGATGTTCTGTGGTGTCAAAAATATCATTGCGCCAGGAACACTGCAGAGTGAAAAAGTTTTTTATCTTGTCATGCAGTAATCAAGATCGCGGGTCATCTAAATATTGCTAATTAATTATGTACGTCCATATTATCTTAATTATGTGCAGATAACAGGCAACTGTGTGGGACAATGTTCAGCTGTCTATCGTGTGTGAGAGAGAGAGAGAGAGAGAGAGAGAGAGAGAGAGAGAGAGAGAGAGAGAGAGAGAGAGAGAGAGATTAGAATGGGAATTGGTTAGAAATATATTTTCATTTATTTTATTAAGTGGAAATGATTAGAATAAGAATTGGTTAGAATCGGAAATGGTTAGAAACTGGTTAGAAATATATTTTTATTTATTTTGTTGAGTGGAATTGGTTGGAAGGATATTTTATTTACGCGCGTCTTATTTAAAACTTTATTTAATCGTTATCCACAGTAGATGATACAGTAGTCCATCTCCTATACTGAGAATGTCAGACGATGTCAGATCAATGCGCGTCATAATTCCGACTGGGTGAAGCGGACTGAACTAAAACTAAAAGTAACTGAAGTAACGTTACGCGTGTAGTTCAGCCCGCTTCACCCAGTCGGAATTATGGCGCGCATTGATCTGACATTCTCAGTATAGGAGATGGACTACTGTATCATCTACTGTGATCGTTATCTATACTGTATGGTTTGCTATTTAAAAAGCATCAAACTATTATTCAGAATATAACCATAGGATGTATGCATTCTTATTAAAGACTACGCCAGGTTGAAGCTAAATTCTCAAATATGTGAAAAAAATATTAAAACCAAATTATTGACCAATTTATAAATAAAAGTGCCAAAACTTAAGAAGAATACGGTGACCATATATATATATATATATATATATATATATATATATATATACTATCTATTTTAATTACTATTTTGTAAGTGTATGTATGAGATATAAGTGCGACGTATGTGCGTGAACACGTCGCTCCTCACGTCACGCGATCTACATAAACTTTATATACATACTATACTCATAGGTATATAGTATAGTATATATCTAGCTGTATATGTACATATATACATACAACATAACTATAACATAAGTATATAGTCAGTCTAGTATATATATAAGTGACGTGCATGATCTTCGTGACTGGCCTGAACATCTTCTCACCGTGGCAAGCAATAAGAATACAGATCTATAAAACTACTGCCTTCATTTTATATATATACCTCGCAAATATACGGAGCAAGATACTGTTCAGGGGAAATACAACTATACACATATTTATATATAATGAATGTGACAGTGGTTTACTGTCGCGCGGACTTACATACAAAGTGCGTCTTTAGATTAAAACTAAAACTTCGAATTAATTAATATGAAACACTTGTCTGCGTGTCTTCAAGAATATTACACACCAAGCAAATCCTCGGCACAGTTTTAATATCAGTATTCAATATTTCCAATCTCAGTCTTTACATATACGTAGCCACATTTATCTACACATCCCCGCGCAATTTTCATATATTTTTGTTTATTGAAAAAGTAAATTTTAGCCATCCTTGTAAGTTTTGACTTATAATTAAGCCCTAGCTGCCTCTTACTATGAGGCCTCAGTCAAAATATGGTACGAAAATATTCTGCCAAATGTAATATTGGTTATTAATCAATATTTTGTGCAACATTTCAAATTTCAAATAAGTTATAAATATGTGTAATTACCAACGACAAACTATATATCGCATTGTTGAAGCTATAAAATATGCACTAACTAAGATATATCTCGAGTATTTTTATATTTTATGTGTATTCAAAAAAGTATAATAGTGCTCAAAATATTCAATCAATCGATCAGATCGATCAATCAGTGTGAGATGAACAATAAATCGATATCTAAAATCGATCTGTCACACGAACAAAAATAAAAATACGTGCAAGTTATTTTGGCCTACTTTCAGCTCAATGTATTTAATACAGTAGCATAAGTTCTGCTATATTTCATAATAACTTTGTTATATAGCATAAATAAATAATTAATCGTCTTTATTCAAAAAAATGCGTAGATAAAAAAATACACATTTTCGAAAGGTCGAGGTTTAAGCCTGACAATATGTCTGGCCCACTCTTACATCTAACCACAACACGAATCATTCATGAAATTTTTTGATTGCATACAAAATTATATATAGTAAGAGGGAAATAATAATGCTACGTAGCAAGAGGAAAAAATAAATAAAAACAGTTACAAATGTCTTTATAAAAAAAATAATAATTGTATATCACAAGTGTGAATAAAAAAAACTAGTGAAGATGAAGAAAAAAAAAGTACTACAAGCGAAGCTGTTTGGCATTCAGATATGTGCGCCTATAATCACTTTTAAATGTTGATACTGTCTTAGAGTTTCTTAATCTACATGGCAGAGTATTCCAAAGACGAGCTGATGTTAAAGTGAAAGAATTTTTAAATGGCATAAGTATTTAGTAGTACAGTACAGCTGTGTTATGTTGTTATAATTTACCATATCAGTTAGCACGCTATAATGACATAAAAATTTAATTTAAGGCGTGTAGAAACACCTTGAACAAAAAACATGTCTATAATATCCTAACAAACCTAAATATCAACGTTGATTTGGCCGAAGTCATTGACTTCTAATTTATTTTACATTCACAAAATCACAGCTGCGGGTTGGTGACGTTACAGCTTACTAGTCCACGCGCGCGGAAATAGGCGAGCTGTGACGTCACAAACCCGCAGCTGCCATTTTAGTAATGTAAAATAAATTAGAAATCAATGACTTCGGTCAAATCAACGTTGATATTTAGGTTTGTTAGGATATTAGACATGTTTTTTGTTTAATTTGTTCTACGCCTTTTATAGTTTCCTTGCATGACGAAATGTATTAAAAAGTTAGTACTATTGAAGTATTAATTATACTATTTCAGTCATAATTATTGTTTATTAATTAATAATTAAGTAATTACGTTCTCCTCGTGTACAAATATTGACGCTCAAAGTTTGATACCTTCACCTGTCTGCCTGCCTGCTGCCTGGCTGGCTGGCTGAACAAAAACTGCTATCAGCCTTGATTGATAACATGAACAAGAAAGTTAAAACTAAGACATAAATAAACACTTACTTCATAAGATATTTAGATTGAAGGCATAGAACAACTTCAACAAAAAACTTATCTCATATTCTAACATACCTGAATATCAACGTTGATTTGGCCACACTCATATATTGATTTCTAATTAATTTCCACTCACGAAATGACAGCTGCGGGTTTGTGACGTCACAGCTCACTGGTCTTCGTAAAACAAGCAAGCTGTGACGTCAAATAACCGCATCCGTCAGTTCTAATTTGGCATCCAGCCAGGCCAAATCAACGTTGTATATTAGGATAATTTTCATTTTGTTTTTATTCAACGTGTTCTACGTCTTTATAAAAATAAAAATTAGTTAATGAAATATTAAAAGTGTATATAGCACATTAATAAAATATAAATAGGCAGCAGTAGGAGTACTTGATACAACATTAACCTTTGGCAATAAAGTATCAGTATACACAAGTAACTTCAGCCCCCTTGTACAAACAATAATAACTTGAGACCGTGTAATTTACTAAAACTGCTGAATAATTGATGAGCTGGATGTTGATATTACAAACTAATATACATAAATTGAAATAGGAGAAGCAGCCAGGCAGGCAGGCAGGCAGGCTAATAATAATAACAAATTGTAACTTAACTCTTTGATCACGCAACTATACTGAGAGAACAGCCACTTCATTTTAATACTTACAAAGTTAGCCTATAATATACATACAGTATTTTTACTATAAAATTTATTTATATTGGCATATGTAAATAACATAATATTTAAATGTAGTTTTGTGTCTCACTGAAATCTCTATCTGATTGCATTGTATATGGCCATAACATAACCCAATAGAACTCAATTTTTTAGGAGTAAAAATACTAAAATACTAGTTTTTGGTGAGATATCAGTTGGCCACCTACTTCCCATAATTTAATTTCATAAAGTACGTCAAAAGTTACGTAGGTAAGTAAAAATTGAGAACTATATACGTATATATGTACATACATAATGTAACCCACATAGTAAAATCACATAGTATATATACACTGCTCCTATACTAATCACCCTATACTGCATGTGATGATAATCAATAACAATAACAGAAACACTTAAGACAAGACACTGGTCTCCCGGAGACAAGTTTGCGAGAAAAATGCTAACAAGAATCGAAATATTATTAAATTTCCCATAGAGAATAGCCAAGAACGATGTTTCTTGTATATGTATGTGCTGATCCTGGCTCTTCATTGGTCTGGTATGCCGTTGAAACACATTCCCGGTGTTTTCCATGCACACATATACAATAATATATAATTATGTTAGGTATACAGTACAGTTTTGTCAGTGTACCCAGTGATGAAGTTACCCTCTACCTCTAGCTGGGCCAGATATTTATGTAAATAAAGAAGCCACAGTGCGCCGGCGCTGCTGTGTGCGAGTGAGAAACCTACGACGGTGAGAGATGTTTTCGTTACTTCAGTGTCGCTGGTGACCTCGTGGTCTCAACACCTGGTGTCGCGATCTACAGCTAGACTGCCTACATGACGATGACACATCACTTCTTATGTCTAACTGAACGTCGATCTGTCTTACCTATACGCTGTAACTATACCTTGTCATACACCTAAACTACTGACACAACGAAGTCTGTAGACAACCGTCCTACTTGCAAGTGGAGACTGTTTCTTATACACCTGGCTTTCCGAGAAGTCGTGATCACTCAAAAATACTGACTTTGAAATCATACACCTGTCCTACCTACCGGCTGTGTGAACTTTGACTGTAATTTTGTCACGTACGATATTTTCACAACTAAATACATAATAATTATGCTGGACAAGTTTCAGCAACATTGGCAACACAGTTTATGCTGTACTACATAATTATTATGCTACACAGTGTTACAAATGTATTATATAGCATAACTGTTTATGTAATTCTAAAACAGCAACATTTATGCTGTGACAGCTGTATTTTACTGTCACAAACAATCCAGTCCAGTGACATTTGCTCAAGTGTTTTTAAAAACAACAAAATTACTTTGCTGTGAATTAGTTTGCTGTGACAAGCCAACGAGCTGCTTGAGCAGACTGCGCCGAGCTGCAAGTAACTGGGAGCACAAAGTGGGACGTCTGCAACGTGATTTCTATTTTCTCTGCAAGTTTCAAACTTACGTACTTCAATACTGCGCTAAACTTGACTCATATATACGTACAATTAAAACAGTGAAATGTGTTTCTCCAAACAAAGTTGGGCTGTTTTGATTAAAGCTTACATATTTAGCCTAAAACTGTGTGCAAAATTATTGTAAAATTTGAATTAAGTTAACCTTGAGTACCAAGTAAAGACAGCAAGGAAGTTCATGCAAAATGTTTTGAACTTAAAAATTTTCATGAAACTTGACTACCTCTAATGTGTGTGTGATCAGCACAAGTGAGTGCGATGCCGGCCGCAGTGCAGCGGGCGCGGTGGGAGACCTCCCAACGTCCGCTCTTTATCAAGACAGTGTGGAGGAACGGTCTCCGCCATGCAATCCTCAGCCGCGACGACCCTCTCTTTAGTCAGTCCGAACAGCGACGTGAGAGCACGGCGAGCAGTGCAGTGCTGTCCCGGTACCTGCCTCCTGCAAGCCCCAACATAGCGCCGGCACGTCCCAGTGAGCTGGAGCGATGTCTCATGAAGCTACAGCTGGTACTTGCCACAGAACCACGTGTCATACCGACACGTGAACCACGTGAGCACCACGTGTCGCCACGTCAAGTAGAACACGTGTCAGTCAGAGAGGAGGAACACGTGGAAATAAGCACGTCAGAAACAGAAAGTGAGAGTGACGAGGCGTCTGAACCTCCTGTTGACACGTGTCGTGACACGTGTGAGAACACGTGCTGTGAACAACAGCCCCCTGACCCCACGTGGCTGCCTGAGTTAAACCCGCTGTCAGAACGTGTGCTGCAGTGGCTAGAACTCGAGGCTAAGAAGAGCAGACCCAAGTTCTTTGATTTAAGAACACTACGACGGCGAGACAGTGATCCGATACCCAAGCCTCCCGCGGTTACGATACCTGTGCCTCGTATAGCGACGGTGCGACGTTCGAGAAGACGTGTGATGGCGCGCTGGAGTCCTCATCATAAACCTAACAACAACTCGGAGGGCTTGAGTGTGACAGCCCTCTCGGTGCCCAGGAAACCATTGATTAAAATCCACCCTCCTCCACCACCCCCACCTCCCTCTAACTGTGCACCGAGAGTCACGTGGTCTGGTGAACCTTCGAGACCTCAGCTGCATATTTTTATCCCGAGCACGGAGTACGAGCTTTCGGATAACTGCAGTGATGTGGGCTGACTGTATGTCCAGAGTTAGTTATATGTGGACTTATACATATTCATATTTTAAACAATCCGTTCAAAATTACTTGCTTAACAATATGCTTTACTGCAGTGTTTCAGATTATGTATCCTCAAGCAATGTGAAATACTGCTAATTTATTGTTTTATGTCAGTAATTGATTGCATGAATGACAATACTATATTTTAATTAGGCTCATTATATTGAATATTATTGTTTTGTTATTGTATATTGACTTGCTCTTCTCTGTCAAGACGTAGAACGTAGTAAGTAAAACCTTATTGATATCTTACTGAGTGTGACCGCGAAGTTGTAAACATAATATGTGAATCCGTGATAAACTAAGAAATAAGTATAATATAATATGTAAATAACTAAATATACGATAAATAAGGTAGTAAATTACTAATCAGTACACACATTTGAAGTAAACAAAATTTTTGATAAATAATTTGACTTTCCAAGTTCTTACTCAATGATGCCTTACAGGAAAAATCAGTTTTATTGTTAAATAAATAAAGAAGGAATGAATGGTATACAGTAATGAAAGTTACAACATGGAATAATCATTAAAAACATAAACAAAGAAATACAAATAATAAATCAGTAATTAATTAACACAAATAATAAAAAAATATATACAAATAATAAATCAGTAATTAATTAATAATAAAGAAATTAAACAAATAGAAAAAAAGAAACGATTAAAAGACTGATTGGGTTAAAAATAATAATAATTCAATAATTAAGTAAATAAATTTAAAAAAAAAAAAAAAAGCTGAAGGCAAGAAATGTGTGTAAAATTTGATGCTACAAACATTTATTAAAAAATTAACATCTTTACCATAAATTAAAAATAAGAAAAAAAAAAGTTTTTTATTATTTATTAAAATTGATAATAATAAATAATAATACAAGTCAAAAGTGAAACAACTTTTATAACCACAAAGTGAGTGAAAAAAATAAAATAAAAATAAATAAAAATAAACAACATTGGCATGTGCACATGTTTTAATTAACAGCTCTCTCTCCCTATACGTGTATGTAATTAATTAATAAACGTGACCAGTTGTTGAGTGGAGCTCACGAGATGTAATCAATCATTGATAAATAATATATGTAATGTAATGTATTGATAACCAATAAATTGCTTCTTCCAGTTTCTACATGATGTGCTGCATTTTATTTATTTACGTTGCTAGAAACAAAGAAACTTGTATTTGTGTGTCATCCCAGCCCAGCCCAGCCCTCGTGGGGAATAATGTATTGGAATTTACTGTGGGAATGCATGCCGTGCCTTTGGTATCGATTTTACTTACTTACAACTTTTTATATTTTATTTCTCAGAGAGGGATGTACATATTATCAAAGTCCCCTTGTTCTTCTTCATATATACTGACTGAGCTAGCTAGTATAACCCATATATACATAATGTGTATATATATAGGGCTGCACTGTGTCATGTGGACTAAATAGCTTTAGTATTTACTTAAATAATATTTGTTGAGTGAGTTCAGTTAAATGTAGTTCCGACCTGCTTGCAGACTGTTGTATGTACATTTGATATGCATAATGTAGCTGTAGCTGCATGGTAGAGAACACAGGGACTGACAAGCAAAAATGTAGACATTCAATTTTAAATACAAAAGATATATTTATATAGATTTTTATGGGATTTTTGAGATTTTTTATTATTTTTTTTTTACTTGAAATTGTGAGAAAATATAAAAAAATATTACAAAAATTGTGTGACAGCAATTGCTAGCAACTTCTTGTCTTCATTTTAATCATTAGAAACATTTGTCAGTTTGCTAGTTTTCAATAGCACGCAATGTTTATCTAATAAGACGAGAACTTTGATAATTAAATGTGGATCGTATATTTACAAGACAACATTGGAGAACACTTGACATTTGACATGACCTGTCCAGCTTATAACTGCTGGCAGCATCACTCGCAGCTCTCGAAATAATCACTTCACATTTTAACAATACTGCAGCTCTCAGATATTAAAAAGAAAAAAATCAAAATCAATTAAAAAAAATAATTCTATTAGTTTTGTTATTTTCAAAATTATTACCAGAAAATCATTTTAATAACCTTATGAAAAAGATTATTTTTGTAACATTTTACTTGTATTTAGATATTTAGACAAACCCACCGCGGTATAAGTAAATAGTTTACATTTTATTTATATTTATGCTATACATTACTTACATACATTACATACTTACATACTTGCTATACATTAGTTTGTGTATGGCCGCATGTTACTGCTATATAGAGTGTATATATGCATTCATCATGTTAAAGTCGACGTCATGTTGGATCACCCAATAACATGGGTAGCATAGGAAAATTACTCATTTTGCCTGTTTAAAAATATTAAGTCAATATTTTTGCGAGTAATGATGCTGTATAAATATGTTGAATTAGTATCTCGAGTATGTGAGAAAAATAACAATTACAAAAAATCAATCAGTTTCCCAAAGAAAATTGGCTTAAATGAAGTTTGTCCTATGCTGAGCAATGTTATTCATTACTTCAGTATGGCCTCCAAACGCATTAAATATGACGTCATGTGGATACACTCCAAATAAGGCAACAGTCAGTTCCATGCAGGCAGCTACATACAACTATAGTACAGGAAATTTATCGTCATTTTATTCCTCGCAACGTGGGGCGACTTCTCCCCCCTGAGCTCATGTGAACTGTCTCTCTCTCTCTCTGGCGAGGAATGTGCGGCATGTTCCGAGGCAGTTTTGAGAGAGAGAGAGAGAGAGAGAGAGAAAATCGAAACTGACATAAAGTATGAGAGTACTACGGTAGCAAGCTGGCTGTGATGATTTACGTTTGTTTTATTGGTCTTAACCTTCTAGTCAAGTCAAAATAATATTATACCATGCAGTAAATTGAAATGTAGCAAGCAGACCTGCCTGCATATTTATGTTCTCCAAATTGACTGCCGGTATCTAGGCCGGCATTTGCATAATCTGAAAGTCATTTGGAATTATGTCATTGTATTGCAGTATAATATTAGGTAGGGACGTTTTCGTGGAGGTTTTTCTAATGTTTTTGTATATAGTCAGATGAGGGGGGGGGGGGGTAAAAGGAATAACAAAAATTGTCTATATATAAACTGTAGATGAATTAGTTTAGTAATTTTATAATTATTTTGAGATTATTTAATCTAATAAAGCAAGGTAATGATGTTCATTGTGTTCTGTGGTGGGTAGACATTGCGAGGCACGTCAATCTAATGCTTCTTACCGACAACAACAACAACAACAAATATTAAAACACGTTAAAGTATGCCTAGTATCGCTCATTTAAATTTTACTAGAATCGTCAACCAGCATTCGTAACTGCGCAGGTTTTCAATTTCGTTGAGTAGTTTTTTATTTATTATTATTATTTTTTTATTTTTTTTTATAAAGTAGCTAAAGCGTTGTATGAAAAAGTCAAATTCAAATTACTGATTCTAAGCATTTAAAATAATAAAAAGAAAGCTCTCATATAACTTTAATTTTGTGAATTGTTATATCTGTTCCCTGGTCAAAAATCGGGGCCGAATTAAGTCCGCCAGCCCGAAAAATACAAATTCGGATCCGAATTTTCAATTTCGGGCCCGAATTATTAATTTTCGGACGGCGGACCCGATTTCATTCCGCTTTTGATCATGCTCCGATTTGCTTCCGAAATACGTCCGAAAGTAAAAGTGCTTTTAACACACTTTCGGACCAAAAGCGGGCCAAAAGCGGGCCAAAATAAAAAATTGCGCGCGCACCGTAAAAAGGAGAGGGGAATAGAAAATAAACAGTTCAGCTGGTGACAAAAATGGCGTCAACATGTACCGGTTAAATTCCTAGTAATAATTAAAATTAAAGGTGTTTTAAGCAAGTACTGAAAGGTTAGCTAATGTGAATTTTATTTTTAAATGGGTAAGTCATCTTTTACATAAATTTTTTATTCAGTAACTCAATTATATAAGCTAATATTTTTAAATATATATGCTGCATGACCGCGTTGGGGGAAGCTTATGAAGCTTATTACCGTGGGCTTGACTTTCGATCGTCTTGTAAGCTTTTCTATTAACAAAATAGCAACTATGCGTAGACAATATACCCGATACTTTATTATTTCATAATTTGTGCTCTTTTTATTATAATTATTGTTTTCTTTATTGATCTGTCTACATTTAATCATATACAAAAGGACTCTGGAAAAAAAATTGTTCAGTTTTGTCATCATTTTATATATATAATTTTTTTTTATATATATTTTTTTTAGCTTTATATTTAGAGACAAAAAGCATGATGAACTGAAAATTAGTTTTTTTAATGTTTGAAGTGTTTTGCATGAAAAATTAATCTTATGTAACAAAAGTGAAAGCCCGCAAATGAACCCGAAAGTCATCCGAAATTGATCCGATTTGCTTCCGAATCTGCCCCGATTTGCTTCCGAATTTGCCCCGATTTGCTCCCGAATCGGCCCCGATTCTTGGCAGCTTCTGCCCCGCTTCTGCCCCGATTCTTGGCCGCTTCTGGGCAGTTTCTGCCAAGAATCGGGGCAGATTCGGATCCGAAATTTGATCCGAATTTTAAGCAATTTCGGGTCCGATTCGGGCCCGATTTTTGACCAGGGTTTTTACCTTCTTATTTTTTATTTATTTATTATTACATTTTTTTTCATTTTGAAAAAAATAAATTTGTAACTACATTAGTGATTGCAGTTTTTCAATTTCGTTGTGTTTTTTTTTTTTTGTTTTATAAAAGTAGCTACAGAGTTGTAAATATTGGTGCGTGTTCTCCTTGGTGCACAATATGAGTCTTGGATTTAAAAATTAAATATCTAAAAATAAAAAATAAATAAATAAAAATAAATAAATAAATAAAAATAAGTAAATAAATCTTACATATTAAGTAACTGACATGAAAAGTCAAATTCGAATTTCTGATTTTAAAAATTAAAATAAAATAATGAAAGCTCTTGTATAGCTCTAATATTGTGCATGCATTGTTATACGTGTTTTTTTTTTTTTTTTTTTTTTTAAATTTTTTGTTCTATTTTTTTCTTTGTGCTAAAAAGCTATAGTATCTCAAGTAAGTGCAGTTTTTCATTTCGTTGCCGTTTTTCAAATCCATGCCGAATCGATTCCACTTTGAAAACAATTATCATATTTTTGTCGCTTAAATTCCATTTCGAATTAGTTCCGTTTCGAAACAATTCCGTCGTCCCCTACAAAAGTCTATATTTAAATATTAAAATTCCTACAAAAGTCGTGCCACTTTTTTTTATTCACGTATTAAAATTATTATTTTTTATGATTACTAAAAATTGGCTAAAAGTTGAAATATTAAAATAAATTTTGCCGTTAGATAATGGCACTTTGTGAACTTTCAGTTGTGATTGCTGCACACTTCGCTCTCTCTCTCTCTCTCTCTCTCTCTCGCCAAGTGAAATACGACTAATCGACTTTCTTCGCGTGATCTGCTCAGCTCACAAAACAAAACACGTTCAACTTTTAATAAAACACGACTTCTTAATAACGCTTTATACTTTTGTATTTTAAAACCTCGATTATAATGGCTTTTCTTAAGGCTACAAATTAAAAATAATTAATATAATTCATGATAATTAAATATATAATTATTTTACTTGCTAACTGATTTTCCAAACACGCAAAAAAAAAAAAAAAAAAAAAAAAAAATCCACCATATTCATTGATTACAACATAATTTCTGCTACGTATATTCACAGAACAAAATAACTGCGCAATGGTGGATTCTTAAATTTGTAACAACTTTGCGCAGCAAATTGTGGAAAAGCATTAAATAATTATGCTAGCTGATTTTCAGCACAATTTGTTCAATACAGCATAATTACTATATTACAAAGCATAAAGGCGTAGAACATCTTGAACAAAAAAAGTTGTGTAATATCCTAACCAACCTGAAAATCAACGTTAATGTGGCCGGAGTTATTGATTTCTAATTTATTTTCCATTCACAAAATGCCGCTGACGGTCACTGCTTGCTTGTTTTACGCGCGCGTAAACCGGGTGAGCTGTGACGTCAGTGACCGCCAGCAGCATTTTGTGAATAGAAAATATATTAGATATCAATGACCAAATAAACGTTGATTTTCAGGTTTGTTAGGATATTACACAACTTTTTTGTTCAAGATGTTCTACGCCTATTATGTTGTGCAGCATAATCATTTATGTTGTTCTAATTTAGAAATATTTATGCTGTACAAATGCAGCATAAATGACATAATTTATTGTTTTATGTTGACTAACACTTGTACTGTACAACATAGCAAACAAAAATAGCCACATATGTGACAGCTACATCACAGGTACAAATAAACAGTTAACATATCATTACTCCAGTATCGTATGCACAACTTTTATATTTAATAATTTTTGTGTTAAAGAAGTTGCTATGTAGGAGCCGTCGTGTGGAGCGTAATCAACCCAGGTCACACTTCACAATTTTATTTTACTGTATTTTTTTTATTTATTTCACATTTATTTATTTCATTAATTATTTACTCACTTATTTATTTCCTTATTTATTTATAATTTAATTAATTGTTTTATTATTATTATTTATTTACTTTTTCATTCATATACTACTAAGATTTATGATACGACATTTAATTACTATAAAAATAAATATTTCGTGAAAAGTGCGCATGCAAAATTCCATTAGATTTAAAATTACGAGCACTAAAACCCTGGTCAAAAATCGGGCCCGAATCGGAGCCGAAAAAGCTTAAAATTCGGATCAAATTTCGGATCCGAATCTGCCCCGATTCGGGGCAGAAACTGCCCAGAAGCGGCCAAGAAGCGGCCAAGAATCGGGGCAGAAGCTGCCAAGAATCGGGGCCGAATCGGGGCCGAATCGGGGCGGATTCGGACGCTAATCGGGGCAGATTCTGATCAGTTTCTGACCAATTTCGGATCAAGTTCGGATGACTTTCGTATTCCTTTGAGAGCTTGGATTTCTGTTGGGAAACGATTATTTCTTACACAAAACACTTAAAAATTATACAATGAAACAATTTTTTTTATTTAGCATGCATTTTATATTTTAAAAAGGCCTTTAATTATTGCATTGATTAAAAAAAATAAGGATGAAAATAAACATATATTGAAATATTTTATATTTATTATTCATGCATTTAAGTTTATTCTTTTCTTTCTCTCTCTTATTTTTATTTGTATCAGTGCAATAATTGAAGTAAACACATTTTTAAAAAGAAAATGCTTGATAAATAGCACATTGTTGGATTGTACATATTATGAAGTGTTTTGTTGTGAAAAATAATCGTTTTATAACAGAAATACAAGCTCTCAAATAAATGTAGCAGTCATTCGAAATTGATTCTAAAACATTTACATAGTCAAATATAATCGAATTGCAATAGAAACGGTGCTAAATATTAATTTCAGACATATAATAAAAATTAAACATAAATAATAATACTAATAAAGCATAATTATTAGGAAAATAAATTAGGAAAATTTCCCGGTATCCCCTGCTAAAGCAAAAAAAAAAAAAAAAAAACTTAGATTAATTTTTATTTTACTAAAATATCACCAATTTTTCTCCGTAAACTCAAGGACCACCCCTATAATCTGCCAGGACTATCTTTAAAAATATACTGAAAATTAGGCTTTTTTTAAAAATTAAATATCACTAATATAATTTTTTTATGTAAAAAAAAAAAAAAAAAAAAAAATCGCCAGTTCTCCTCGGACAGCCCCATTGTTATCTGTAATACATAACAACATTACATGATCAATACTGGAGGTGGCCGTCAACTGAGTTGTAAGTCAAGTATGACCTGGCCAGGTCTCCTCGGACAGCTCCATAGTTATCTGTAATACATAACAACATTACATGATCAATATTGGAGGTGGCCGTCAACTGAGTTGTAAGTCAAGTATGACCTGGCCAGGTCTCCTCGGACAGCTCCATTGTTATCTGTAATACATAACAACATTACATGATCAATACTGGAGGTGGCCGTCAACTGAGTTGTAAGTCAAGTATGACCTGGCCAGGTCTCCTCGGACAGCTCCATAGTTATCTGTAATACATAACAACATTACATGATCAATATTGGAGGTGGCCGTCAACTGAGTTGTAAGTCAAGTATGACCTGGCCAGGTCTCCTCGGACAGCTCCATAGTTATCTGTAATACATAACAACATTACATGATCAATATTGGAGGTGGCCGTCAACTGAGTTGTAAGTCAAGTATGACCTGGCCAGGTCTCCTCGGACAGCTCCATAGTTATCTGTAATACATAACAACATTACATGATCAATACTGGAGGTGGCCGTCAACTGAGTTGTAAGTCAAGTATGACCTGGCCAGGTCTCCTCGGACAGCTCCATATTTATCTGTAATACATAACAACATTACATGATCAATATTGGAGGTGGCCGTCAACTGAGTTGTAAGTCAAGTATGACCTGGCCAGGTCTCCTCGGACAGCTCCATTGTTATCTGTAATACATAACAACATTATATGATCAATACTGGAGGTGGCCGTCAACTGAGTTGTAAGTCAAGTATGACCTGGCCAGGTCTCCTCGGACAGCTCCATAGTTATCTGTAATACATAACAACATTACATGATCAATATTGGAGGTGGCCGTCAACTGAGTTGTAAGTCAAGTATGACCTGGCCAGGTCTCCTCGGACAGCTCCATTGTTATCTGTAATACATAACAACATTACATGATCAATACTGGAGGTGGCCGTCAACTGAGTTGTAAGTCAAGTATGACCTGGCCAGGTCTCCTCGGACAGCTCCATAGTTATCTGTAATACATAACAACATTACATGATCAATATTGGAGGTGGCCGTCAACTGAGTTGTAAGTCAAGTATGACCTGGCCAGGTCTCCTCGGACAGCTCCATAGTTATCTGTATAATACATAACAACATTACATGATCAATATTGGAGGTGGCCGTCAACTGAGTTGTAAGTCAAGTATGACCTGGCCAGGTCTCCTCGGACAGCTCCATAGTTATCTGTAATACATAACAACATTACATGATCAATACTGGAGGTGGCCGTCAACTGAGTTGTAAGTCAAGTATGACCTGGCCAGGTCTCCTCGGACAGCTCCATAGTTATCTGTAATACATAACAACATTACATGATCAATACTGGAGGTGGCCGTCAACTGAGTTGTAAGTCAAGTATGACCTGGCCAGGTCTCCTCGGACAGCTCCATTGTTATCTGTAATACATAACAACATTACATGATCAATACTGGAGGTGGCCGTCAACTGAGTTGTAAGTCAAGTATGACCTGGCCAGGTCTCCTCGGACAGCTCCATTGTTATCTGTAATACATAACAACATTACATGATCAATACTGGAGGTGGCCGTCAACTGAGTTGTAAGTCAAGTATGACCTGGCCAGGTCTCCTCGGACAGCTCCATTGTTATCTGTAATACATAACAACATTACATGATCAATACTGGAGGTGGCCGTCAACTGAGTTGTAAGTCAAGTATGACCTGGCCAGGTCTCCTCGGACAGCTCCATAGTTATCTGTAATACATAACAACATTATATGATCAATACTGGAGGTGGCCGTCAACTGAGTTGTAAGTCAAGTATGACCTGGCCAGGTCTCCTCGGACAGCTCCATTGTTATCTGGAATACATAACAACATTACATGATCAATTTTAAAGTCAATAAAATATCAATAATTCTGCTTCGTAACATCATAAAACATCCCTGTAGTCATCAGCTACAATCATATTTCCTGCAACCATTACACATGCACATCTATTTATACTGCAATACACTTACAAAACTTACATATTATTATAATATAATACATTGAAATATAAGTTTGGCAATGGTGAATTTTACAGTCTGCAGCATGCCAGGTGGGTCCAGCAGGTTTCAATAATATAGCACAAGATAGGTACCCGGTGCAGGATGTTTGCTAGTTTGTTTACCATATCTCTACATGGACCATGGACAGTGTATAACAAATATTTTAACCAGCTTACATTTACTTTGTAATTCTAAAAAAAAAAAAAAAAAAAAAAAAAAAAAATGAAATAAAGTTTTTGTTGTCATTTCATTAAGGGTCATCAGGCAAAATTTTGATTTTCAATGATTGTTTTTGCTAATTTACCACGGTTATGTATTAAAATAAAATTGCAGCAGAAGCACACACAATAAGCTTTGAAATATTATCATATTTTATACTACCGCACGGTTAAAATCAATTAAGAAGTTTGGCCTCTGCTTCCTACCCTTAAGAACATTTTTTTTTTGTCATTAAAAACAGTTTGTGTGAATGCACGTATTAAATATTTATGACGCAACATGCATTAATAAAAGTTTATATATTACGTAATATACGTATTATGTAGTTATTTTAACATGTTTCAAAACATTAATTATATTAAATTTGTTCCTAAAGTAAATAAAATTGAATAAGGCGAAGCCTATATAACTAAGACGATATGACATACATTTACGCTATACATACACACACAATTGTGATAACACATTTTTACAAGTATTATCTAGTGCTTATTCAAATAAATTCTGTAAGCTTTTTAAATAGTAAGCTGGGTACAATGTTCAATTAATACATCATCACAAATGTGGCATGTGAGCATACCAGTAAAATCGCAGTTATGTTTGTATATGCAATAGCGAAAATTATGTGTACTCTCAGTTCTTTAAACAATAAATAATGTACTGTGTGAAAAAATGTAAACAAATGATTGTACTTACGTAACAGTAGTACAGAAAAATGGGGCAAAAACACCCGAGCAGCTTTGTTTATATGCAAAATGCATACATGGCGTCGCTCATCAGAAGTATGTACATACATGAAAAAATACATTCATTTTAGCTTAACTAGATACAAAAAGTATGGAACGCATACTTCATTATATTCCTCACCTCTTATTTATACTAAAATACAGCTTGTATGTTCTTATATATTACTAATTATCAAACAAAACACAATTTCTTTACGATGGCAGTTGAGAAAACTTTCAAATTTGCTTCTTCGCTCTCTTTCTCCGAGTCCGAGCAAGCGCAGCAAGCGGTAGCTGCGGTAGCGGTAGCCGGCAAGGCGGCAAGCCCGCCGTCGCCGGGTGCGGCGGAGTGAGGCAGTGCGGTGAGAGACGATCACGCTGAGCCAATAAGAGCGTGTTTTCATCTTTCATGCAGCCAATGAAATATTCAGTTATTATAAATCGCGCGCTTTAACATCAATTCAAATTTCAAATAAGTTTTTAATTTTTTATTACGCAAATATAAAGGGTGATTTTACACTCGTATAAATAAAGGTCGACGCCATATGTGAGCACTATATTACATAAATATGGCTGCTATATAGAAAATATTATACATTTTGCAGTTAAAAGAAACTTTATCAATATTTTTTAAGTAATATATTGATCTGCAATATGGTCAATTTACGCAGTGTTTTAATATTATAATATTTTCAATATGCGGGAAAAATATTAACAAATCTTAAAATCTTATATTTATAAAAAAAAAATTAAAAATTTATCAATGTCATCGAAGCGCATTCAGTATGACGTCAGGGTGTTTCAGAGGGTTGTTTAATATCGATATAGAAGTTCTCCGATTTTGACGCAACCATAACGGCGTTACCGGGGTTATTTGATCCTACAAAGACGATGATGACCACCAAAAATTATAAAATGGACCCCTGGAGGATTTAAGGGTGCCACCCCTGCGAATAAAGTTCTCTGATTTCAGTGCAATCCACGTTGTTACTAGGGTAACTTGAGCCAACTAAGACGTTGGTGACTACCAAAAACGGTAAAATTGACCCACGGAGGATTTAAGGGTGCCACCCCTGCGAAAAATATTCTTTGATTTCAGTGCAAATGAACGTTGGTGCTGGGGTAACTTGAACCAACTAAGATGATAATAACCACCAGAAATGGTAAAATTGACCCATGGAGGATTTTAAGGGTGCAACCCCTGCGAAAAAAATTCTTTGGTTTCAGTGCAATGAACGTTGGTGCTGAGGTAACTTGAACCAACTAAGATGGTAATGACCACCAAAAACGGTTAAATTGACCCACGGGGGATTTAAGGGTGCCACCCCTGCGAACCAAAATTCTCCAATTTCAGTGCAATCAATGTTTGCTCTGGGGTAACTTGTACCATCTAAGATGATGGTGATACCAAATATTGTAAAATTGACCCCTGGAGGATTTTAAGGGTGCCTCCCCTGCGAACAAAAATTCTCCGATTTTAGTGCAATCAATCATCCAGGGGTAAATTTACCATTTTTGGTGATCACCATCATCTTAGATGGTACAAGTTACCAGGGTCGGACTGGCCATAAGGGCTACGCGGCATCCCCGCCGAGGCCCCCCCAGTTTTGTGGCCCTCAAACTGGTAAAAAAGGTAAAAAAGGGGCGTGGTTGCAAAAAATGAGGCCCCTCTCGGAGGATCCCCGCCGAGGCCTTTTCACCCCAGTCCGACCCTGCAAGTTACCCCAGTACAAACATTGATTGCACTGAAATCGGAGAATTTTTTTCGCGGGGATGGCACCCTTAAATACTCCGTGGGTCAATTTAACCATTTCTGGTGGTCATTATCATCTTAGTTGGTTCAAGGTACCCCAGCACCAACGTTCATTTGCACTGAAATCAAAGAATTTTTTGCAGGGGTGGCACCCTTAAATCCTCCAGGGGTCAATTTTACACTTTTTGGTGGTCACCAGCGTCTTAGTCAGTTCAATTTACCCAAGTACCAACGTGGATTGCACTGAAATCAGAGAATTTTAATTCGCAGGGGTGGCACCCTTAAATCCTCCAGGGGTCAATTTTATAATTTTTGGTGGTCATCATCATCTTTGTAGGGTCAATTAACCCCGGTAACGCCGTTGGTTGCGTCAAAATCGGAGAACTTTAGTTCGCAGGGGTGCACCCTTAAATTATTTAGGGGTCAATTATAACGCTTTTTATGATCAAAATATTGTTCAAGAGGTCAATATACCCCAACGTCATCGTTTGTTTCGTCAAAATCGGAGAACTTTACTTTGCAGGGGTGCACCCTCAAATTATTTAGGGGTCAACATCACCATAGGTACTAATTATATATGGAACGCCAAAAAAAATATATTACCTATCTAAATTTTATCACCACAGAAAATTTAAGTCCGAAATTATTTGGTAATCGGATCTAAATCGGGTGGCGGACGCATTTCGGAACAAATGGCCCGAAATCATTCCGAAATTCATAAAATTCGGAGTGATTTCGGATGGCGTGTTAAAATCGGGCCCGATTTTTGACCAGGGAAGTTATGTTGTTTGGTGATATGGATCGCCTGCCTGCCTGGCCTGGCTTGTCGTGCGAGCACACGCGACCCAGCACGTTGACAAAATACCTCATGTCTCTCTCTCTCTCTCTCTCTCTCTCTCTCTGGCATGCAAAGTTGCAGATATTAATGACACACACACACACGTCACTCTAAAACTTAGGTAAATTACAACTCGAGTGCAAACATTAAACCTCTAATCTACTGACTTACCTAAGTTTTGGTCTATGTTAATTATTTTACTACTTATATGTACAAACTTTTCGTCGTTATTAAAGTTACAAATTATACTCGTTTTATTGTTCAACTTATTTTATATATACGGACGGAGAATGTCGGAACATTCACGTATGACAAGAATCTTATTATCAATTTAAAAAAAAATGTTACGATAATTTTTAATTTCAAAGTATGTGCATGTAGAGTAGTTAATCCCATGAAATGAAGGATTTAGGTTAAGAAAGACCATGTTGAAAAAGTGCCTGGCAAATGTGATTGACTTCCTTGAGACTGCAAGTTTGGCCACAAGGCACGGGAAATCAGTTAAGTACTAAACTTGACTGAGCCACACGAAAAAAAAATTATCTAAAGAGTTACTATTTAGACTTTTTTTTATAATAAATTCGTTAGATACAAGCTAAACTTTTTAGAATCTAAAGAGTTAACTATTTACCGCTAAACAAATTACGTTTGTACTAACGAGTTACTCTTTAAACTTTTTGCAAAAGAGTTATTGGTTTGTACTAAAGAGTTACTCAGCCGTATCTGAATAATTTCTTAAATTTATGTTTTCCGTGCAAGCAATAACAAGCTTTGCTCTGCTCATTTATTACAAACAATTAAATATATATGCAAATATATTTAATTGTTCATCTATTTATCTTACATTTATTTAAGTTACGTAACAACAATATTGATCAGCATAAAGTTCCACATTTGAGGGAGTCAGATTACGGAAAATATTACCTAAATAGTTATATAGTATTTAGACTTGCATGTTTTTACAATAAATTTGTTAGATATATATATAATATACATACAAAGTTTTTAAGATGTGCAGAGTTAACTATTTACCGTTGAAGAAATTACGTTTATACTAACAAGTTATACTGTTTAAACTTTTGTCAAGCAAGTTATTGGTTTGTACTGAAGAGTTACATCTATGTAACTGAACAATTTGTACAGTGCAGGTTTTACGTTTAAGTACTATGTAACTATGTACAAGTAATATTCAAATGTCAAATAAGAAATTTTTTATTATTAGGGTCCGCGATCTTACGTAATTAACCATTTTAGCAAAAACAGACAATCTCGGGGTAACGAAAAGAAAATCGTTGCGCTCTGTAATGTTGCGCCCTGGTTTTACAGGATCGAGCGTAAACTTAGCGTTCTTAGTTTTTCAGTTTTTGTTAAATGTCATGTCTGTGATTTAACGAGACAAGAAAAATAAAATGCCGTATGTATAAAGTGTCGTTAAAACACGGTTTTGATTTATGACAGTGTCACTAACGTTAGATCGTCAATGTTTAGTGACGTCATAACTGTTAGTTCCGTAATATTTGAAGCATTGCAAAACTGTGTACAAGCTTTTCAATGATTTTATTTTAGAGTTTTGGTTTTCAAATTGATATTCTTGCTATTATATATTTGCTATAATATTTCGTGTTAAATTTAATATTCTTGCAATAGTGAACAATACAACAATATGATCAAAGAAAGTCGTGGTACGTACATTCAAACTGAAGGACAATAAACGTACAATGTTCGCTACTTACAAAAGATAAAGACAGTTAAACGTTTTCTCCACCACCCCGCGGGCGGCCACCGAGAAATTGAATACACACTATGTTATATTATATCGCCGTGATGCCGGTCGATATTCAGTCTATATCTCTCTCACAACCTATCATTTCAGTAATAATATTCTTTAATACAGCAGCAGTTATATATTATAATTCATGTCGCTCCCCCGCTAATCGCACAGGTTTCACATTAAACTCAATAAGCGGTATTATTACTGTAATATTATTACTTTAATATGCTCTATTATTATTACTCTGATATAATACTATTATTACCATACACTTGCACCTGCTTGTGGTCTCCACATAACATACAACTATTATATTACATTATCACGTGCTGCTCAACTTTTGTTATATTAAGTGTTTTTTATAATATTATTGCACTATATAGTTTTCTCTTCTAAGAAATGTCGATTTTTAAATTTAAAAAAAATGTATGTAACGCTGGTTTTTTACTTCAATATATTCCATTTTTAAAGCCATAGACCATGGTCTAAAACACACAAGCACGTAAAACAACATGTTGTGCTTTTTAATGAATTAACACAAAATGGGATCTTCATAACTGTTGACAATTTTTACCAGGATGCTAATGTAGCTCCACGAGAGAGCATGAAAATACTGTAAAGTTAAGACAAACTAAAGTTATTTATGTAAGTCCCATCAAGTGTTTTGTGATATAAATGTTTATGTTTTCTTCAGGTCTCTTTCTTTAAGCTGTATTCACATATTCCGAGCTTTGCATAACAAAATTGAACAGTAAAAATGTATTGCTAAAATTTGCTATGCAAAAATGAGCATATTATGTACACAACTTTATTTTTCCTCTAACCGAATCTTCAATCGTTATTTCCGTACTGGTTTCAAATTTTGATTTTTATTTTGCAATGAAATGATCAGTTTGTTTTCCCAGGTTGAAAATTTGAGCATAAAAGACATTTTTCTCACTGTGAATCTATAATCATATCATTCCACCGCATGCGAAATTAATTTTACTTTTATGTTCTAACTTTTACTTTCCTGCAATTTCAAGCAATTAGAATACAAATTATTTTTATCGAAATAACTTGAAATTTCAGACAACAAAAACTTCGAGGCTAAATAAGCTATAAAAATTAAAAACTTCATCAGTATCTACAAAAAATTATAACTAATGTCATAGCTGCTAGGACCACTTTATAATTATGCTAGCTCAATGGTTGTGCTCTACAATATAGCAATAAATTATTGTATGCAGCAAAAATTAAGTAATTTATCTGTTTCGTGTACAGTGAAGATTAAAGTTTTAATGAGAATATTTTTTATAATAAATTTTTACTAAGCTGTGAAGTTAATTTGTTGATTAAAGTAATAGACCAGAGAAAAACATAACCATTTATATAACAAAACACTTGATTGGACTCACATAAATAACTTTAGTTTGTCTCAAAACCTAACAGTAGCCCCGTAGCAGTGATCAGAATATACGATTTATGCAACTCGCACAACATCTCCATACTAATTTTTGCATGTTTCTGACGTCATAAACATGAATTTTCACGCAAATTGCATACTTTACATTTTTTTTCACGCTCTCTCGTGGGGCTATACATTAACATTCCGGTAAAAATTGTCATCAGTTTTGAAGATCCCATTTCGTGTTTATTCATTACAAAGAACATATTGTTTTATGTGGTCTATGGCTTTAAATAAGACTCGTTGACAAATTGCAAAGTTACTTACTGGAATTAAAAGTTTGTCACATGGCAGCTAAAGTGTTAGACTTGGAGTGATGGTCTTAGACACACATACGTATGTCTGTCACGCCCAAGTACTTGAGCATCTGCGTGCTAGCTGTTCACTTGGAAATTGTTTTAATTTAAAATTTAATTTACCAGTTTAATTATTTAAGTTCATGCAATAAGTGTGAGATTGTCTCGGTACAAGGTACTGACTGATTGCTCACTGCGTCACTAACTTAACTGTCACACTCACAAGTCGTTCTCGATTGTTGTACGTATGTCTGCTGATGTATAATAATATTATTATTATGTAACTTGATGCAATAAGTGTGATATTGTCTCGGTACAAGGTACTGAGTACTGATTGCTTGCTCACTGCGTCACTAACTTAACTGTCACACTCACAAGTCGTTCTCGATTGTTGTACGTATGTCTGCTGATGTATAATAATAATATTATTATGTAACTTGATGCAATAAGTGTGATATTGTCTCGGTACAAGGTACTGAGTACTGACTGATTGCTTGCTCACTGCGTCACTAACTTAACTGTCACACTCACAAGACGTTCTCGTATGTTGTACGTATGTCTGCTGATGTATAATACTATTATTATTATGTAACTTGATGCAATAAGTGTGATATTGTCTCGGTACAAGGTACTGAGTACTGACTGATTGCTTGCTCACTGCGTCACTAACTTAACTGTCACACTCACAAGACGTTCTCGTATGTTGTACGTATGTCTGCTGATGTATAATACTATTATTATTATGTAACTTGATGCAATAAGTGTGATATTGTCTCGGTACAAGGTACTGAGTACTGACTGATTGCTTGCTCACTGCGTCACTAACTTAACTGTCACACTCACAAGACGTTCTCGTATGTTGTACGTATGTCTGCTGATGTATAATACTATTATTATTATGTAACTTGATGCAATAAGTGTGATATTGTCTCGGTACAAGGTACTGACTGATTGCTTGCTCACTGCGGCACTAACTTAACTGTCACACTCACAAGTCGTTCTCGATTGTTGTACGTATGTCTGCTGATGTATAATAATACTATTATTATGTAACTTGATGCAATAAGTGTGATATTGTCTCGGTACAAGGTACTGAGTACTGACTGATTGCTTGCTCACTGCGTCACTAACTTAACTGTCACACTCACAAGACGTTCTCGTATGTTGTACGTATGTCTGCTGATGTATAATAATACTATTATTATGTAACTTGATGCAATAAGTGTGATATTGTCTCGGTACAAGGTACTGAGTACTGACTGATTGCTTGCTCACTGCGTCACTAACTTAACTGTCACACTCACAAGTCGTTCTCGATTGTTGTACGTATGTCTGCTGATGTATAATACTATTATTATTATGTAACTTGATGCAATAAGTGTGATATTGTCTCGGTACAAGGTACTGAGTACTGACTGATTGCTTGCTCACTGCGTCACTAACTTAACTGTCACACTCACAAGACGTTCTCGTATGTTGTACGTATGTCTGCTGATGTATAATACTATTATTATTATGTAACTTGATGCAATAAGTGTGATATTGTCTCGGTACAAGGTACTGACTGATTGCTTGCTCACTGCGGCACTAACTTAACTGTCACACTCACAAGTCGTTCTCGATTGTTGTACGTATGTCTGCTGATGTATAATAATACTATTATTATGTAACTTGATGCAATAAGTGTGATATTGTCTCGGTACAAGGTACTGAGTACTGACTGATTGCTTGCTCACTGCGTCACTAACTTAACTGTCACACTCACAAGTCGTTCTCGTATGTTGTACGTATGTCTGCTGATGTATAATAATACTATTATTATGTAACTTGATGCAATAAGTGTGATATTGTCTCAGTACAAGGTACTGAGTACTGACTGATTGCTTGCTCACTGCGTCACTAACTTAACTGTCACACTCACAAGACGTTCTCGTATGTTGTACGTATGTCTGCTGATGTATAATACTATTATTATTATGTAACTTGATGCAATAAGTGTGATATTGTCTCGGTACAAGGTACTGAGTACTGACTGATTGCTTGCTCACTGCGTCACTAACTTAACTGTCACACTCACAAGACGTTCTCGTATGTTGTACGTATGTCTGCTGATGTATAATAATACTATTATTATGTAACTTGATGCAATAAGTGTGATATTGTCTCGGTACAAGGTACTGAGTACTGACTGATTGCTTGCTCACTGCGTCACTAACTTAACTGTCACACTCACAAGTCGTTCTCGATTGTTGTACGTATGTCTGCTGATGTATAATAATACTATTATTATGTAACTTGATGCAATAAGTGTGATATTGTCTCGGTACAAGGTACTGAGTACTGACTGATTGCTTGCTCACTGCGGCACTAACTTAACTGTCACACTCACAAGACGTTCTCGTATGTTGTACGTATGTCTGCTGATGTATAATACTATTATTATTATGTAACTTGATGCAATAAGTGTGATATTGTCTCGGTACAAGGTACTGAGTACTGACTGATTGCTTGCTCACTGCGTCACTAACTTAACTGTCACACTCACACGTCGTTCTCGATTGTTGTACGTATGTCTGCTGATGTATAATAATAATATTATTATGTAACTTGATGCAATAAGTGTGATATTGTCTCGGTACAAGGTACTGACTGATTGCTTGCTCACTGCGGCACTAACTTAACTGTCACACTCACACGTCGTTCTCGATTGTTGTACGTATGTCTGCTGATGTATAATAATAATATTATTAATTAACGGCTTTTATTGGGTGAAATCAGGCTACAAGCCTCTCAACTTAACCCAACTGTTTAACAGTACAGTCAGGCACAATTTTTAATTAGTATAAACACAAATTTTATGATGTTAATGATTTTTTTTCCACTTATTAAATAATATTTTTTTAATAATCCATTTTAATAGTTTTTAAATTTCATAAAATGTTTTAACACTTCAAAAATATTAAAACACTTTTTTTTTTTTTTTTTTTTTTTTTTTTTACAATCAATTCTTTATTTATAATATTAATCATTTTGATAAATTTTATATACAGTATGCATAGAGTCTGCATCAAAAATAACAGGATTGCGCTTTGACGCCATGCTGTATCAAGCTGTTGCTCAGCGAAGTACCTACGTCATTTTTGGATGTTATCTCTACTTTTTTTTTAGGCAGGAGAAAATTTTTAATAACTCCCCCCCCCCCCTCTGCCACCAATCGCCGTCTTATTCATTTTAAGATTTTTTTTCTTTTGTTTTCTGATAAGCAAAATTTGATGCAAAGATATCTTGCTCATTTCTCTCTCTGTCTTTTTGTCCTTTAAATATAAAGGGGGGGGGGGGGGGTTGCTGTCAAATTTTTTCACGACAGAGAGAGAGAGAGAGAGAGAAAGTGAGTAACAAATGTGTCAAAGTCACAGACTAACTTATATGTCGACATTTATTTCAGTTATTTTTAAATTTAAAAAAAAGAGGTTATTTTAAAAAAATATTTAATCGAAATAATAATTCAACTTCTATTATAGACTTTTTTTTTTTGCTATAAAATTTTACTATCGTGCAATTGTTTAAGATTTATAAAGTATTCGTGACCTGCGTGGCGTCTCTCTCTCTCTCTCTCTCTCTCTCTCTCTCTCTCTCTCTCTCTCTCACACACACACACACACACACACACACACACACACACACACACACACACAATGAAATATTGAGAAAAGCAAGGTTGTGAGAACAGTTGATCTCACTACTATACTTACTTGTATTACGATGAAATAATATCATTTATTTATTACATAAATTATTATTATTATTATTATTATTATATTAATATTATTTATTTATTACATAAAAGTCTTTATTTTGGCACCCCACCCACGCAGTACCAGTGGAGCACACTACATACAAAGTGGTATAGACAGTTCTCTCGTCATATTTCACGATATTTGTTGAACAAATTTGCATGTCAAGTAAATAGGTGGGCCACGCCCCTACGGCTTTCGAACTGAAGAAATTGAAACAAATTTGGTTTAAAATTATTTCATATTAAAGATTATTTTATTATTATTTTCTTTTTACATTAAAATTGCCAAGATAAGAAAGATGCTTTCATATTTTGTGAAGATCTCCTCAGACAGTTGTGGTTTTGTTGTTACGTACAACACTGAAATGTCGCAAGTTACGTAAGTCGTAGAAACTGAACTGTGACAAGTTCTGCTGTACAAGATAATTATTGACTTGTACAGCATAATATTTTGCTGTTAGAAGTCTGCTACTCTACAAGAAATATGTAATATGTAATGTAATATGTATAATTAAATATATAAGTCTATAAGGTTGTAATGTAATAAGTATGTATGTACTGTACACTCGTACAGTACTATATAGCTAGGTAGTTAGAAATATTCATACATGACACAACGTAACTGATGTCATATTGAATAATTATTAACCTACATCAGCATAACAAAAAATATCATGACATCATGACGGCATAATTAATTATGCAATTAAAAAGAAGCAACATTGATGTTATTTATGACGAAAATTACGTTGAAAATTTATTTTGATATGTGCATGAAAAAGTAGAAATAACTTAATTTATGCTACGTTTATGTTGCTATAGTTGATGCTAAATTACAGTTAGATTTATTCTGTGAAAGATAAGATAAATAAATAAGAAATTTGATCAGAAGATATAGATCTATGTTGTCTCATAAACTCTCCACACATTCAGATTGTTATGCAGTACAACATAAATGATGCTATACTGCATAGTGTTGCTGGAAGTGGACTAACATAATAATTACGTAATATATTTTGCTACAAGTGTTGTACGCTCATTGCAATAAACAATGAAATTCCATTGGCATATGGAAATAACATGTATTTAGATAGAGTTTTGCTGAAATCTCCATCTGATTGCATTGAATGGCCATAATCCAATACGATTTCATATTTTTACTGCAATGATTGTACCAAACGTGTGACATGCAGTTGTGTTGCTGATGTATCCTGGCAGAAAGAATGCCGGACATAAGACCCGCGGACAGAAGGCCCGCGGATAAAAGACCCTTTTTCAATGGAGTAAAAAAAAAAAAAAAAAAAGAAGAAGAAAAGAAAGTAAGAAAGAATAGAAATGTAATAGACCTTTTTTTTATTATTATTATTTCAATTATTATCATATTGCCACTACTTTACTGTCTCATAATTGTTTATGATTTTTTAATTGATGGTAATCATATATCATACACAGCTTTTGTGGTTGGAAATAAAATAATATAATAATAAAGGAAAAAAGGAAAAATCTTGATATTACTTAAATATTATTAAATATTACAATATTGAAATAGTATAATCGTAATAATCTTAATTAACCGTAAAGACCATTCACATGTGTATTGTCTTTGGTTATATTCAACAACCTTAGAAATTGGTAGCCCTGCTTTATTTCCCCTCGCGGCGCGCTCCCCTCTGCGCACAGGTAGGGCCTTTTATCCACGGGCCTTCTGTCCGCGGGTCTTCTGTCCGTATACCATCCTGGCAGTTAGGCCACAAGTGCGACCGGCGTGCCGTGATATGCTGCTAGGCTGGCGTTGTCATGACAACGCCACGACGCCAAGCCAAGCCAAAGCAAAGCAAAGCAAAGCCATCACATCTCTGACAGCGAGCGACCTCTTGCTGCAGCAGCCGCTCCTGATCCTAATACACCACTGGAAAAAAACTGGAAACAAAAAACTCGGTTTATTGCCAAAATTTCAACTTTCCACAATTATAGAATTTTTTTCTAAAATATTTTATCAAACATTTTTTTGTTATGTGATGAAAAATAATCTCTAAAAAATGAAAAATAAAAATATGTTCAGGAAGTACTTGCAGTGCTGGCTGCTAGAGGGAAAATTTGAAAGTTGTCTTATTTTTATTTTGTAGGAATTTCGAGCGGGTAAAATTGTGGTGCGGGTAAAGTGCCCAGTTTTTGAGTGCAAAGCTAGCGGAGCTGTCAAATGCGGTAAAATTAGAATACGAGTGAAATATGGCAGGAATTGTGAAAGCCTATTGGTTGTGTGTTGGAATTTAGTCACTTTGAAATTGATAAACAAAACAAAATATTTGAGAAATATTTCAGTTCACTTTCGTTTTATATTTTATTTCAGTGTTGCAGTTAGCTCTCAAATAAAACAGTCGACTGTCTGCTTTTTTTTTTAAACTTATTTGAAAGTCGATGAAAGACCAACTGACTTGGGAAAAATCTTACGGACGCGTGAGGAAGAAATTATTAAAATTAACATAAGACTGTGGGGTAGTCAACAACTTGGAAGTTTTTTTAATTTTATTTGTTGCATTTTTAACAGATTTTGGGTGGACATTATTTTAATTCCTCTACAAATATATATATATATATATATATATATATATATATATATATATATATATATATATATATATATATATATATATATATATATATATATATATTCGAAATGCAAAGTCAAATCTCCATCACATTTTCACCATGAATAGAATAAACTACGTAATTTATGCTGCATTTATGCGTCATAGCATAAATGTTATTATATTGTAAAGCAGATTAAATACTAATGCCGTACATAATAAATTACGCTTCGTCGTAACATAATTATGTTCAGTATATAATATAAGTGTACTATATATATATATATATATATTGATAAACATTTTTGATGTATGTAAATGATGTGATGTTAATGACTACCAACCAGTGTCAATGATGTTGTAACAATGCACAAAACAAACACTTTGTTTCACATCGGTCTGAATCGTATATAATACGCGGATTGATTTCTATTTTTCGAATTCAAGATTTTTAGTAAATTTAAAAAAAAAAATTATAATATTAAAAAAAAGCTGTCACGGTTTGCAAGTTATGCATGCGGGCATAGGAACAAGTTACCGCCCGTGTCATCATTTCACGACTTTCACAAATTAGTAAAACTTATTTAATGAACTCAAAAATTAGAAATTCGCATTTCTATTGATTTAAGTCAATGAAATTAAAGTATCCCCTAATTTTTGTTTAGTCATCCTCAAATAGGGCTGGCATAATTATCACGTGCTTTGCATAGGAAAGTCTGGCATTGTGACGTCACGTTACCCTAATGAACGTACATATCAATTTAATCAGCGATAGAGAGGGAGGGAGAGAGAGAGAGAGAGAGGTAATCTTAAAGACACGCACAGTGTCTCACCCCTATTGTATATTATACTCTACCTACCCTATACCCCTATAGTTCCGCTGACTTACTTACTTCCTCGCTCTCTCGCATAGCCAGGTGTGGTGTGTGGGCCACGAGGATTCAGTTTACCTAATCAGTTAACTTTGTGAAACACAAAAGCTAACATAAAATTAGAGTAGATCTGTTCAATAGAAATATCTAACGTTAGAAATTTGACGGAACGTCGTCTTCGATCGTTGGTTGTACAATCTAGAATCATGGTTCTGATGTTGGGACAGAGATTTGTTACGTAATGTTTAAGTTGGCCTGATGTTATTGCAATTAACAACATATTGTAAAGATTTCTGTGATAATTATGTTCCGTGTAGCGTCAAAATAATGTTTTGGAGCATTTTTATTTATAACTTACAAAATAGCAAACTTTAAGTTTCGTCATGTTTTTTAATTGAAAATGATTTTTTTTTTCACATAACTCTAAATTCAGGAAAATAACAGTTTTAAGGCTCGACTAAGTAAGTTACATTTAAACAAAAAATAATAGAAATAATAATAAAAAAGAAATACGATAAGTAAATTTATAGCTGTAAGAAAAAGAAAAGTGAAGTTATAGCTGCTTCATTCTCCCGTAAGAACGCATGTTAAATGCCAAGACAAATTGCCCATAAAGTCGCAGTTTATGTAAAATCCATGGTAATTTTGACTTCAATTTGACCCTCTAAGTTAGATGTATATTTTATTATGATTGTCAGTCTTCGAATGTGTAAAGTTTTTAATGTGATATTTTCACGAGAGCCAGGTTTTCTTGTCATAAAGCTGCCAATACTTTCTGCATGCATAACTTCAAAAGTCGTGTAGTTTACTGCCTGCCTATAACTTCAATATATTGACTTCAATGTTATAGTGGTGTGGCTTCATAGCTTCAATATTATAGCCGTGTGGCTTACTGTTCTCAACTTTGAGCTTAACTTAACTTGCAGTACGTGGTCGTATTTCATGTCAGCACTATGATCACATCATAATTATCATCTCAATAAATATCATAATTATCATATATATTTATATATATATATATATATATATATATATATATAAATATATATATATTATTTATTATCATATAATATATATGATAATTATACTTCAATAAATAAGCTACATTTTCAATCTTTTCCACAATATATAATTTTTTGATCTGCAATGCACGAACATATAAGAAACGTATAAAATAATGTACAGGGTGTCCAAACGTTAATAAATCATAAAAGACTAAACTCAAAAGTAACTTTTTAGATATCAAATGAAATCCTAGAATCTGACATTTTTGAAAATGAAAACAGAATAAAAATCGGTCACATGGTTTGCTCACAAACGTTAAAAAAACAAAATTGTTTTTTTCGGTGACTGTCATACGGATTTTTCTTAAGTTTTTCAAGTTTTCCTTTTTTATCCCGCAACTTTTACAGACATTAAATGATGTTCCCTTGCTCCAAAAAAGTGCGCAATTCCATTTAAAAAGCATTAGTTGATCGTCATTTTTTTTTTGTGGTTTGGGTCACGAAAAACAGGGTTTACAAACATCATTACTTTTTGTCAGTTTAGCCTCAAAATTCTCTGTTAAAGATGCACATAGAACCTTTTCTCCTCGTATGGCAGTTTGAAAAGGTGTCTAGTAAAAGTTTGAATCACTTCATAGCAAAAAAAAAAAACAAAAAGAAAAAAAAAGTTTGTTGTTTCTTTGAGAGAGAGAGAGAGAGAGAGAGAGAGAGAGAGAGAGAGAGAGAGAGAGAGAGAGAGAGATCGCTATATTGCTGTAGATGCCACGTGCTGATGTAATATGATCCAGTCAGTCAGACTTGTTGACAAATACATCGCGAGCACGACACCCAATCAATCAATCAATCAATCAATGTCGTACTTAGCATGTGCCGTGTACTCGGCACAGCTTGACGATATACCAAATGACAATTATTGACACATGAGCAGTACACGTTATACATACAGTGTACATTGATATCAGGATTGCTTGGATGTACATACGTTATATTATCTTCTTTTTTTACCTTTCTCAAATTATTTAAAAATGTATATTTATTATTAATTATCTATAAAATAAAGTGAAAATGAATTTTCTAATTAAAATTTCATGTTAATAAATTAAATAATCATAATTAAAATTATTACTAATATAATTTAAAAAACAAAAACATATTTAACATTACATGCCTAACATTTCTAACTATTTATTGTGCCTGACTGTAGTTGGGTTAAATTGAGAGGTTGTGCGCCTGATTTCACCCAATAAAAGCCGTTGATTATTATTATTATTAACAGAAAAGAAAAAAGAGAGAGAGAGAGAGAGAGAAAAAAAAAAGAAGATATAAGATTTGTTTATTAAGCCAGTCCGTTCCCAGTAACAACAAACGATATACTGTATATCAATATATTGTTGACTCCTAGTAATATATGACTTTGAAAAAAAAGTTGTGTAATATCCTAGCAAACCTGAAAATCAACGTTGATTTGGCCGGAGTCGTTAATTTCTAATTAATTTTCCATTCACAAAATGGCGTGAGCGGTCAATGACGTCACAGCTCGCCTGACGTCAATGACCGCTCACGCCATTTTGTGAATGGGAAATAAATTTGAAATCAATGACTCCGGCCAAATCAACGTTGATTTTCAGGTTTGTTATGATATTACACAACTTTTTTGTTCAAGGTGTTCTACGCCTTTAGTGCATATATGCTATGTACAGTAATTGTATTTTATACTAAAAAATGAAATTGTATTGGCTTATGGCCATTCAATGCAATCAGATGGAGATTTCAGTTGACGCAAAACTCTACCTAAATACATGTTATTCCCATATGCCAATAGAATTTCATTGTTTATTGCAATGACCGTACCACATTTCACAAGTGTATGCATCATTGGTTGGTTTGGTAGTGAGTAAACATGAAAAAAAAAAAAAAAAAAAAAAAAAAAAGAAGTTAAATATAGTATCTAGTGACTTTTAATTATGTTATTATAATTTAAATTTGCGATAGTTTATAGTTTGATGTTTAGAGACAAGGTTTAGTGAGGACCAGTGCATGACAAAGCCAACATGAGCAATGTTAGATCACAAAGCAACTGTCACAGTACGTATATGCACTTCAATTAAACTGAACTTACAGAGCGGGTGTTTAGTGAGGAGCAGTGCATGACAAAGCCAACATGAGCAATGTTAGATCACAAAGCAACTGTCACAGTACAGTGAGGACGTGAGGACCAGTGCTTACTTAATACATGACAAAGCCAACATGAGCAACTGCCATAATATCACAAAGCAACTGTCACAGTACGTACATGCACTTCAATTAAACTGAACTTACAGGGCGGGTGTTTCAGTTCAATACATCAAAGCACAAGTAGCAAAGTTATTTTGCGGCGAGTGATGTTGTATTTCTATCAGTGACGTCATAGATATTTTAGCAACAATAAAATATTAATATAAGTACCCAGCCAGCAAGCACGAGCCAAGCAATGATAAAATATCAACTATATACCCTCTAAACTAAAATCTCTCTCTCTCTCTCTACGTGCTGAGCTTTCTTACTTCTCGTGCACCTTGTAATTTAGTCAAGTTTTTAGTGTTTTTTTATATTTTTACAGCAAAAGTAAATGAAAAGCTTGAGATCATTTTTTTTAATGAGAGAGAGAGAGAAGAGCATTGTATATATTAAATTGAAAGAGATTCAATTAACGACGAAAGTAAAAGTAATTAGAGGGGTCAAGTCAAGTGTTGTATCATGAGGGAGGGGTGCAGGAAGAGGAGGGTTGAAGTTGCGGCAGGAAACACGCGGTCTGTACTTTATAACACGCGAACTTCACGCGAGCCAGCGAGAGAGAGAGAGAGGAAACTGCGGCTTATCCTGCCCTGGCGTGCTCTCTCTCTCTCTCTGTGTCGTATATGATTACAAAATACACATGATAGCCGTATGCATAGCAGCATGTTTACATTAATAATGCCATATACGATATTTATTAATAAAACTTATATTTGATATTAGCTGGATCACGCGAAGCCATAATAAATTTTAAATTAAATTTACTGCACAGGTATATAACTATATACTTATATATGTATATGTATGTATATATAAAATAGAAATAATAATTACTTTGCTCAAGTGTAAAACTTTGGATATTAAAATAATAATAAGTTTTGCAGATAGAAATCTTGGTGGAAAAATCAATTGTTTCGGTGCCAAGTGTTGGCTGTGACCGCACGTTCACCTCTATCTCTATTAAACTGAGAGGTGGGGGGGGGGGTAATTGCCACCTTGCTATATAGAGATGTGATAGTGATGATAACACGTGCAGTGAGGCAGCCGTGCTAGCTCACTGCATGTTTCACTGCAATTGATTTCAATTTAATATAGCCGTGAGAGAGAGAGAGATTTTATGTTCGCTTTTTCAATTTTTATGTTGGATTTTTTATAGTTTCACATAATACAAAAATAACTTCTCTTCAACTGTAAATGAGTTTTATAAATAACATTTTTTTCTAAATTTTTAAAATTTAAAATTTTAATTTAATTATAATTAAAGATAAATTAATTTAATTTTTAAGTTTTTTAATTTCTTTTCCATTTTGAATCTTCAATACGTTATATAGTTCCAGGTTTTCTACTCTACATTATTTGCTTTTAATTAACAATACGATTACGGTTGTACGCCTGATTACGCCCGATAAAAGCCGTTAATTATTATTATTCCAATTATTTATGGTTTATTACTTATTTTTAACATTTCTAATTTCTTCTATTTTTAAGCTCCACTGCTTCGGTTCCATCTATTCTTTATTTGTTTTTATTCAAAATTTGTTGTCTCTCTCTCTCTCTCTCTCTCTCTCTCTCTCTCTCTCTCTCTCTCTCTCTCCAGTATTACTTACCAACTCACAATGTTAAACAAATAACTCACAAAGCCTGACATCACAACTATTATTTCCTACTTTTGTCATCTTCAACCTACTAAGAAAGTTGATTGTAATTCATTCAATTTTGTTTGGTTTTATTTTAAGTTACTCGCCTATATTTCCCTTCCCATATCTGCCAATAACTAACAAAACCATCACTAAAAACATGGCATTTTTAAACAGTTCAGCTATGCAAATTTTGAGAAAAAAAAGAAATGTCAAAACGTGTTGCATATTTCAATTGAAGAGTTATGTATTTTTGTGAAGATCAGTGTATGACTAACTAGTTTCACTTAAAAAGGAAATTGTTTGTTTTCATTTGTTTAATTTTATTTAATTCGAGTTTGTTATTTTTTGTTATTGTTTCCGTTAAAGGCGTAGAACACCTTCAGGACCAAAATATTATAAATAAGCACATAAATCGTACATACCAGGCTTATATCGTGGTAATGCCGTTGATTGCGCCCTTCTGGTTGATTTTCCGTTTATTTTAGGCTGTAATTCGTAACGGTTCTCTTTGCGGGTAACCTTCGTCACACGATACTCCGCTTTTCTTGCGGTTTCAAGTATATATAAACTCTTTTTTTCTATTGGCTGACAAAATTGCGCGCAAGATTTTTGAAACGTATAAAACATTTTCCTTTTCAACGCCAATTATATTATTCTTGATCTCTGTCGTTGTAATTATGATACACATAATACTTCACAAAAGCAAGATACATACGTAATATTATCACAATTACTTTACTGTTATGATGCGCAACGTCTCTAAATCAGAGTCAACGAACCCCCCGGTCCCCGCGAAGCGCGATGCACTGCACTGCGAACACGCGTATATCGGGCGCACGCAGGGCGCACGGGCAGGCTACAAGGAAGTGTAGCGATAAACCACAGCTGCACAGCATAGGGAGGGGGTTGCAGCTCTAGAGCAGCTCTAGAGAGCTACCGAAAACAAAGAGCAGAGAGATATACCGCCTGCCTTTGCCTCTCAAATAGGAGAGCTGCTCTAGATCTGCAACCCCCTCCCTATGCTGTGCAGCTGTGGTTTATCGCTACACTTCCTTGTAGCCTGCCTGTGCGCCCTGCGTGCGCCCGATATACGCGTGTTCGCAGTGCAGTGCATCGCGCTTCGCGGGGACCGGGGGGTTCGTTGACACTGATTTAGAGACGTTGCGCATCATAACAGTAAAGTAATTGTGATAATATTACGTATGTATCTTGCTTTTGTGAAGTATTATGTGTATCATAATTACAACGACAGAGATCAAGAATAATATAATTGGCGTTGAAAAGGAAAATGTTTTATACGTTTCAAAAATCTTGCGCGCAATTTTGTCAGCCAATAGAAAAAAAGAGTTTATATATACTTGAAACCGCAAGAAAAGCGGAGTATCGTGTGACGAAGGTTACCCGCAAAGAGAACCGTTACGAATTACAGCCTAAAATAAACGGAAAATCAACCAGAAGGGCGCAATCAACGGCATTACCACGATATAAGCCTGGTATGTACGATTTATGTGCTTATTTATAATATTTTGGTCCTGAAGGTGTTCTACGCCTTTAAGCTTAGCAAATGTTACGATGAATGTCATCAGCTGATGTATTTGTTGATGTTTCAGAGCCAGGTGGAGGCGCTACAAGCCGCTCACCCTGACGTGGACCCTGCACGTCTGGCCCAGCTGGTGTCGTGTGCTCACGCACTTCTCTCTCCTGAGTCAGAGACCTTGGCACTGCCTGACTTCCCAGCACACAGTCTGCACGCCGCGGCGCAGATCATGGTATGTATATCAACTACATGTGTGTGTTTATATATATATATATATATATATATATATATATATATATATATATATATATATATATATATATATATATATTTATTAATAAAAAATAAGAGTACATACATAAGTCCCACCAAGACAATGAAGTCTTATCGGTGGGTGCTTAATCAACATAATATGAAAAATTGTTAGTAAGCATAAACCATATTACAACAGTACATAAAAACAAAATCAGCACATTTCATTTTTTTTTTTCATTTTTTTTTATTATTATTATTATTTTTTTTTTATTTTTTTTTTGTATTATATATATTTTTATTATTATTATTTAATTATTTTTTTTTATCAATTAGAAACAACAAAACAATTATAACCTAATTACATATATACCATCTTTTTACTTTTTCTTTTATTTCTTTTTTACCCTTCGAATCCTTGATATATTTAGGTAGGGCATTACAAATGAGCGGTAGTTGAACACTCATATATATATATATATATATATATATATATATATATATATATATATATATATATATATATATATATATATATATATATATATATATATATATATATATATAATATTATATAAAAAATATTGTAACGTAATATGGTTACATGCAATTTGCCAGTCCAATGATTTACTTCACAAGTTAATACATAACAGTTAAAGAGCTAGGCTAGGTGTGTTCACTACTGCTCCATTCTCCGACTTTTACTTCACTTAAATTAATTTGATGGTTATATATGTTTGTGAAGGACAATTCATGAGGCGTCTCCTTACTGCAAATGTAACGACGATGTGTTCTCATATTTCAGGAGTTGTTTCCCTCGTTGCCCGTGTACGAGATATTCCTGCGTGTGTACCCGTACCCCAGCTTTCTCAACAAGGAGGGCAAGCAAGCGGTCGAGCAAATCCTCAAAACCTTCCAGTTGTTGCCTGCATCTCCCGAGCATAGAGCAGACCTCGGCATAGCAGAGATTGTCAAGGCGGAGGATGGCACGTCGGTGACCGCGACTGTCACGTGTGAGGGTCGTGTCTCGTCAGTGCAGGTAACTTAACTGTCTACTCCCGAGCATAGAGCTCTCCTCGTCATAGCATAGCATAGAGCAGACCTCGGCATAGCAGAGATTGTCAAGGCGGAGGATGGCACGTCAGTGACCGCGACTGTCACGTGTGAGGGTCGTGTCTCGTCAGTGCAGGTAACTCAACTGTCTACTCCCGAGCATAGAGCTCTCCTCGTCATAGCATAGCATAGAGCAGACCTCGGCATAGCAGAGATTGTCAAGGCGGAGGATGGCACGTCAGTGACCGCGACTGTCACGTGTGAGGGTCGTGTCTCGTCAGTGCAGGTAACTCAACTGTCTACTCCCGAGCATAGAGCTCTCCTGGACATAGCATAGCATAGAGCAGACCTCGGCATAGCAGAGATTGTCAAGGCGGAGGATGGCACGTCAGTGACCGCGACTGTCACGTGTGAGGGTCGTGTCTCGTCAGTGCAGGTAACTCAACTGTCTACTCCCGAGCATAGAGCTCTCCTGGACATAGCATAGCATAGAGCAGACCTCGGCATAGCAGAGATTGTCAAGGCGGAGGATGGCACGTCAGTGACCGCGACTGTCACGTGTGAGGGTCGTGTCTCGTCAGTGCAGGTAACTCAACTGTCTACTCCCGAGCATAGAGCTCTCCTCGTCATAGCACAGTGGTTATAGCAGAGGGTAGTAAGATTGTTTTGAAACAAAATATTTAATTTTTCCCTTTTTTTTTTTTTTTTTTTTTTTTTTTTTTTTTAGCTTTTTGTGTTGCGTTTATGTATTTGATGTACATGTCCACAGGCACTGCGAGGCACCGGCATGTCCTCAGTGAACACTGCAGGGTTTGTGGACACCAAGTACCAGGCGTCCTTGCTTGCTGAGCTACTGCAGTCTCACTGCAGCCAGGACATGTGTCTGATAGGTCCTCGAGGCTCGGGGAAAAGTGTCACAGTTGAGCGACTGGCGGACATGCTGGCTTATGAGACTGAGCCTATAGTGTTGTATCAGGTAAGTGCATGCGACTCTCTCTCTCTCTCTCTCTCTCTCTCTCTCTCTCTCTCTCTCTCTCTCTCTCTCTCTCTCTCTCTCTCTTCTTATTTTGTCAACCGTCAAGTCAGACTGATCTGCTTACATCGTGTGGGTGATGGACCTATCAAATATAATGCAAAAATAAAAACACAAACTTTAAAGTTGCGAATGTCATATTTTAGAAACAAAAAGATTTAATTGTTTTTAGACTATTTTTTAAGAGCTTATTTAGTCAATGTGTGAGCATATTTTTATTATTTCTTAAAGCTCATGTGTGTGAGCATAATTTTTCATGTTATTAAGGCTCACAAATTCCTAACATTTTTGCATTTATTAAATCACATCATAATAATAGTATATTAAAAAAAAATGCATCTAACCAAAAAAAAAAAAAAAACATAGCATATTATACAAAATATAAAACACAGCACTATAAAATTAATATACAAAAAAGGCGATTTGTAAGACGTTGAGTAGCCACGTTGAGGTCCTGTATAACGTCAATGCTTGGCAGGATATGACGTCACGGGACCTCATCCAGCAGAGGACGACGCTGCCCAATGGCGACACAGTGTGGCAGAACTCTCCCCTCGTCACCGCTGCACTGCAGGGTAAACTGGCAATACTAGACGGTATACACAGAATACATGCCAGCACACTGGCAGTGGTGCACAGGTAAGTGAGTCCCCTCCCCTCCACCTTGCAGGGGAAGGTCAAACAAAACGTCATGTTTGTCAGACTGGTGCATGACCGAGAGCTGCAGCTGTACGATGGACGTCGCCTGCTGCGCAGTGACCGCTATGACATCATCAAGGACAAGCACAAGTTGAGTGACGAGGACATGGCGAAGATTGGAGTCTTGAGGATTCACCCTGCCTTCAGGATGATCGCTCTAGCAGAACCTCCCGTCATAGGCAAGTTAATAACTAAACAATTTCGAGTTAAAACTTTTTTATCTTAAAACACGTAAAAATATTTCTAAAATCGGAACAAGAGTTTTCCTCATAAGTGTAATGTTAAATTACTTATGTATATATGTATATATATTTTTTTAACCACTCCTTCCATGTTGAATTTGAATTGCTCAGTTAATTAAAAAGTGTGAGATGATGGTCACACAGGTAGGTGTAGTGTCCATATTTACCTGACGTTATTGTTGTGACTTAATTACTTGCAGTTGAGAGTCCAAAGTTACAACTAGGTTTAAGAGTTGTGAGTCACGTGTGATGACTGACGATGGTTTGCGATATATGTTTGTGTGTGATGACTGATGAGTGGTGATGTTTTTGTGTGTTGCAGGTGGCAGCCAAGGTCAGTGGCTGAGCGCCGAGATGCTCAGTTTGTTTCTGTATCATCATATGAGACCTCTCAGTCTGCAAGAGGAACTGCACGTCATCAAGAGCCTGGTATGTACTGCCCCCCCCCCCCTCTCTCTCTCTCTCTCTCTCTCTCTACAGACAGTGACAATGTTTGGTGACATATTTCAGTACGGTGCAGTCAGTCCTGCCATGCACAAGGTGGTGGAGGTCACACAACAGCTACGCAGATCCACAGACCCCACGCTGCAATCCCTCGCTGGGTCTCTCTCCACACGTCAGCTGCTCAGGATCGCTAGGAGAATGACTGCCTTCCCAGCTGACGATATTTACGACACAATTCAGCGAGCCTGCTTGGCCAGGTAATTACTTTAACATCGAGTTACGTATTAGCAGTGCTGAATCATCTACACATAACATAAATCATGTCTTTTATATCACAGCATAAGTGGCTGTATTAGAATTGATATTAATTATGCTGAAAAACGTAATTATCATGCTGCGCAGCATAATTACTATACAATGTAGCATAAGTTATGTTATGTATATTGCTGATATCAGTGCAGCAAAACTATAATTTATTATGCATGTATTTATTTCTGTTCTCGTACTTTTAATTTTTTTTTTTTTTTTTTTCCGTATGTCGAAGTTATAGTTAACAAAATAGGTATCTCGATTTTGTCAGTGGAAACAAAATATGTAAGTTGATCGCCATCTACAATACACCTGGAAACAACTACACGTTTTGTCTGCCGTGATAAAACAAGACATACACATATTGTCGGCTACAATCTCGATATATTTATTGAATTCACTTTGTTTGCTACATTGCAGCTTCAGTTATTTTATTACAACAAAGCTAAACGTACATTGTGATCGTTGCTCAGGTTTCTGCCCAGCATGGCACGCCAGGCGCTGGACAGTGCACTGCTCAAGTGTGACGTCACGCCTCTAGCTGCCCCGCACTCCGAGACCTTGGCGTGTCACGTGGACGAGCACTCCGTGACAATTGGTCAGACCTCGGCGCAGCGCTACGTATCTCAGTCCAAGTCTAAGATACCTGACGTTCTCTTCTATGACGTGCCACAGGTAAACATCAGTCTAATTTGTGAGGAGGGAAATATTTAGAAACTTCTTAAAACATTTTTCTTTATTATTGTTGACTTTGCAATGCTTTCACGTATACACTTCTTGCCATTACCATTGGCCAACTTTACGTTAAATTAAATTAATTGGTGTTATTTAAAGACATACATGTTTGCAAGGACATGGTTATCTTTCAAAGTCAGGTAAGACCCTAGATGTAACGTTTAACCAGTGAGCACCACGCAGAGGCTGTGGCGACGATCACGTTACCAAAAGTTGTATATCAATGTCTGTTTGTCGTAACATGTATTATGGCTGCAAGGTACACAACATTGTCGTAATACACTTTCTCTCTCTATCTGCCTATACTGATGACAATGGTATGTCCACAGCACCTGGCAGTACTGGAGTGGTTACTGCAAGACTTCCAGCTGGGGGAGCACCTGCTGCTGGTGGGCAACCAGGGTGTAGGCAAGAACAAACTAGCAGACCGTCTGCTGTACCTGCTCAACAGACCTAGAGAATACATTCAGTTACACAGGTAAGTCAGTCAGTTAGACAGTCAGCTAGACAGGTAGGTAGCCAGGGGGTGGGCAAGAACAAACTGGCAGACCGTCTGTTGTACCTGCTCAACAGACCTAGAGAATACATTCAGTTACACAGGTAAGTCAGACAGCTAGACCGGTAGGTAACCAGGTAGGTAGCCAGGGGGTGGGCAAGAACAAACTGGCAGACCGTCTATCAAAGTCGCAAGTACGAGAAGGTGAACATGTACGCTTGCTTGTATCCTGCAAGATATGCAACCAGTTGGTCCGATACGTCACACATGTTGCCTATGTGCTCAGGGGCTCTCGCCTCTACTACATACACTGTAACTTGGAGCTCACAGTGTGAACATAGGAACATCGGAGGAATTACACCAAGCAGGGGACGCTTTTTGTTTGTTTTCTTCAAATTAACATGTTGCACAGAACACCCATGAAAGAGACTTTTGGCACACCAGTGATTTCTTGTTGTTGGTGGTATTGCGACAAAAATTGAAAAACCAAAATTCACAACAGACTTTGCCAAATTGTAGTAACAATTGTACAATCTAGGTAGAATTATGATATACTTTCACATTTATATGTACAGAGACACGACCGTGCAGACATTGACGCTGCAGCCCACAGTACGTGATGGCGTCGTGGTGTACGAGGACTCTCCGCTGGTCCAGGCAGTCAAGTGGGGTCACGTACTGGTCGTGGACGAGGCAGACAAGGCACCTACACACGTCACCTGCATCCTCAAGGTAGGCTACCTGTACAGTCAGTCACGTGGTAGTTTGCACTGTAGGTTCACATCATTTTAAGTATTTTGAATCTTTCTTTTTTTATCATTATAATTTTTATGTGCATTTTTTATGTCCTGCAAGAGAGAGAGAGAGAGAGAACATAGAAAGAAAGAGCCACTTTTTTGTATTCACATTTTATATATGTTTTGATATTATTTCGCAACTCAAAATGCTACTAGCATCTCCTAACTTGTAGCAGAGAAAAGTTGCGTGTGCTTGTCACTCACTTTAGAATAGTTTATGACAAGTTTGTCACAGATAGCTTGTATGTCCGCAGACGTTGGTAGAGTCAGGTGAGATGATCCTGTCAGATGGACGTCGTATCGTGCCACAAACTGACCCGCGAGCTCAGCGAGGTGTACCTGCCATCATCCCCATGCACCCTGACTTCAGGATGTTGGTGCTCGCCAACCGTCCTGGCTTCCCCTTCCTTGGCAACGACTTCTTTGGAGCGCTGGGTGAGTCAGAGTCACGTGACCTTGTTGAGTTCTCTCGTCTACGTTGTGCATAAGTCTGAAACATGTTTACGTATAGGAGCACCACAAACATTTCGCAAGTAATTTTGTTTGAAACTTAAAAGAGAACATTGTCTTGAATTGATTGATATGTGAATTTCTAATTTTTGAGTTCACTAAATATGTTTAATTAATATCTAAGCATCTAAAAAAATGACGTCACAGTCGGCAACTTAAACATGTCCAGGGCATAGGAAAATTTTACTGACCTGGAAGTCTTTTCACGATTTTAAAAAATTAATTAACTAAAAAATTAGAAATTTGCATATTTATAGATTCAGGACAATGTCCTCTTTTAGAATATGAAATAAAATTATTGTCTTTTTTTTTTTTTTTTTTTTTTTTTTTTAGTATTCCACGTACGTACAATGATAAACACGTAATAATTATGCTAGCTCAATGCAGCAATATTTATGCATAATAACATAATTTATGATATACTGTATAATGAATCTGCTACATAGCATAATAGTTAAAATGTTCAGCTCTCAAGATAAGGGTTAACTTGTTCAGATGATTACAAAATAACAACATTTGTGCTCTACAATATAGCAATGAGGAAGACTACACAAAGTTATTGGTTAATCTTATTGGATTTTCTAAAAGAGGACAATTGTCCTGTATCAATATGCATCTGAATTTCTAATTTTTCAGTTCATTTAGTATTATTAATTATTTTTGAAAGTCGCGAAATGACGTCCCAGGCTGCAACTTATGCATGCAGGCATAGAAAAAAATTACAGCCTGTGACGTCATTTCACCACTTTCAAAAAATAATTCCAAATACTTAATGAACTCAAAGTTAGAAATTCACATAAGTATCGATTCAGGACAATTTACTTTTTCAGAATATGAAATAGAATTACCTACTATTTTTTTTTTTTTAGTCTTCCTTATTGTTCAATTATTGTTCAGATTTTAAAAATTTAGAATCTGTAAAGTCTCGGTACTTAAAACGAGTACTTTGCTTGTCTAAATTTACGTCATCAAGGCTGGTTTATGAGCTAGCAGGGGAGGAGTTGTTTGTAACGGAACTACAAGTGAAATTTAAATTGTTAAAAACTGATAATTATATTAAATTTGTTAAGGATAGATTAAGTAAAACTGAAGATATCAGCCTGGCCTTCTATAATACCCCTGCATTTAATATTAATGGGTGGAAAGACCCAAACTGTACAGACAGGCATGTTATTACCCGTTATGCGGTGCATGGTTTCCACCATGTAATCTGTCAAATTAAGGAATATCACGAGTGTGGTGATAAATGTGTATGTTTGTTATGTGGTGGCCTATGTACTAGGTACCACTTACTTCAGTGTCCATCTCGGACCCTATCATTAAGTCAATATGCAAAAAAAAAAAATGTAGACTTGTAGAGTGAAATGTAAATATATATGTATAAGTACACCATTGGTGTTTAATAAATCAAATAAATTATTGTCCAATTACGTAATTTATTTGTTGCGTGCATTATAAGATGCTTACACGTTGTGCGTGGCTGTTTTCAGGTGATTTGTTCAGCTGTCACGCAGTAGACAACCCTAGCCAGGAGTCCGAGCTGGCCTTGCTCAAGAACTACGGTCCTGACGTACCCCAGGACATCGTACTTAAGTTGGTCAAGGCATTTGGAGAGCTGAGGTCTCTTGCTGACCAGGGCCTCGTGTCGTACCCGTACTCTACCAGGGAGGTGGTCAACATCGTACGTCACCTGCAGGTCAGTCTAGGAGGCTGCACAGTTGCAAGCACTAGTGTTTATTATGTGTAATAAAGCATGTGTTGCTAGTGGCAATATTTTGGGATTCATATTTGTATATGTACTTAAGAGATGCTACAAAAAGAGTGCAGTAAACTAATTTTAATATTTTGAAGAGACATTAACTATACAACGTCAATTAAGATATGACTGTGAGTAATTGACTTAGCATATGTATGCTGGACTTACTTTATTATTTTGACTTTGACAGGAGTTTCCTGACGAGGGTCTTGCCAGCGTGGTGCGCAACGTCTTTGACTTCGACTCCTACAGCCAGGAAGTGAAGGAACTACTGGTGAATACGCTGCACAAGCATGGGATTCCTATTGGAACCAAGCCTACCAGTATCGCCATGGGCACAGAGTAAGCCTGCGTACGTGCGTGTGTGCGTACGTCGTAACCTTGGAACTACCTCTGATCACGTCAACATTAGCACAAAAAAAAAAAAAAAAAATGCTATGAAGTTTGTTTTATGACATTTTAAGTATAATTAATATTTATTTAATTTATAATTCCAGAACAAACAAACATTAAAATCACATGGATTTGTTGATAAAAAAAAAAAAAAAAAAAAAAAAACAGTTGGAAAACAGCTTTACAAATAAGAAAGACCAAAAAAAAAATCACATTTTGTTAAAAAAAAGACTTTGTCCTGAATCAATTGATATGCAAATTTCTAATTTTTGAGTTCATTAAATATTTTTAATTAATTTTCAAAAATGACGTCATGTTCAATAGCTTATGCATGTAGAGACAGGAAAAAGTTTCCGACTGTGACGTCATTTCGCGACTTTTAAAAATTAATTAAAAATACTTAACGAACTTTAAAAAAAAAATATGCGTATTTATCGATCCAGGATAATATTCTCTAACTACCTGCTAGGTATATATTTTGTTAGTGTTCCTTGCAAGTCGCTACCTCCACGTAGCTTTGAAACACTAAGAGTCAAGTTCATAACAACGCACTGCAATTGCTTTGACTGAAAACTCGCGATATGAATGAGATATTTGGCTTATTAATTCACTATTTGGCTCACGTCAGTCTAGTAGAGCTGTGTTAACTAGCTCAATGTAATGTAATTATGTACGTACAAGACAATAAAGTATTTTTGTTACTCAAACTGTTGTTTTATTTTGCAGACTCCCCCTCCCCCCCTTTGCACTGGCCGCCAAGTGGCAGCTAGGTCACGGCAGCTCTGCGACGCTCAGCCTGGACGTTGACCACAGGCAGTTTAACTTCAAGGTAACCTTAACATTGCATCACATTACAAACTAGACAACTTTGAACAAATATGAACAATTAAGCTATGTTAATATGTTAACAAAACATTGAGGAAATATGAACAATGAAGCGATTTCAATATGTTTGTTTATTTAATCACTGCAAAGTTTGGCTGGCTGTTCTAGTTATGAGGGGGAAACAAAATAGTCAGCAATATATTTAAAATAATTTAAATTCTTTCAAACTTGCCCTGTGATGTTCTCAAACATTGCAGCAGTTTGTGGTGTATGTCGCACATTGAAGCATAACATTTGTGGCTTATTGTTCATCACTGTTAAGTTTATAGTTGTCATTAGACAAGAGAGAGAGAGCAATCAACACATTCCTGTACGTTGGAGTATGCTATATCGATGTAGTATCTCGTTTTTTATCACGTGAGCATTTTTTTAAGTCAAGCATCAGCTACGTTACATTTGGAAACTACGTAGATACACATTTTGTTGACTTTGACAAACAACAAGTTACACATTTTTCTTGACGTGACAAAAGCGAGATACGTACTGTACACATATTTTCCACTGCAATGTCTAATTGTTTACTATGGCACACAGACGAGCACCATGTTGTCGTGCAGAGACCACTTACTTGACCGTGTGGAGGCGAGGTCAGCCAGCTTCAGTGAACTACACTCATACTGGAGCCTGCCCCTCACTGAGCCCAACATCGTCGCCTGTGTCGCAGTGCAAGGTAACACCAAGAATATTAATTATATATAATGTCTGCAGCACTGATGTCATTGTTGCATAAATTATATGTACGTAATAATTAGAGCAACATGAAACATAAAAAATAATGTTGCCAAACATAATATTAATGCTTATGCAACATAGTTATGTATAGCAAGGATTATGCTGTATTGAACAAATGGTGCTAAAAATGAGCTAACATAATTGTAATAAATTTGAAATGCAATGCTAGGAGAAACCAGCGCTTAGTCTTACCATAGTGAAGAGAGTCCCATATGGTTAGGTGAAAATCTTGCTAGCACAAATATAAAAAAACTAACAAATTGGACACAAATTGGTTATAATTAACTCAGAGATAGTCTGTAATGACTGATGAAGACATCCCATCTCTCTTGGAGTTAATTGCCAAATATTTCCAATGTGTTAGTTTTTTTATATCTGTACTAGCAAGATTTTTACCAATGGGACTTTCTTCACTACGGTAAGGCCAGTGCTGGTTTCTCCCAGCACTTTCTTTCAAATTTGTCATATTTAACCTAACCGTGATGTTTTATATATTTTCCTTCATACATCTCTAGTGTAATTACAACACATTTCTTTTTATCCATGCATATAGTTGTAGAGCATGAAGTAGGTGCCTGGCAATGTTTTGCTACTGATTATGATGATGGTCACACTATCATGTATATGTACAGGTAACAACGAGGACTACATGCAAGACCAGGTGCACGTACTGGTGATGAACCTGTGCATGTAGTAGTTAGACATATATACTTCAACATATTGTCACTGATAGTCATACTATGTACATACATACAGGTAACAACGAGGACTACATGCAAGACCAGGTGCACGTACTGGTGATGAACCCCGCCACGTTGTACTCCATGCGACCAGCAGGCGAGCACATCAAGGAGGTTTCTCTCAGACCTGTACTGGACTCCACGCGGGGTATCTACCCCAACTTTGCCATGGCACCTCTCACGACGGGCAAATATAAGGGATGTCTTCTCATTCATGATGAAACTGTGAGTGCTCTGTGTACTTTCTTATTAGGCTCTCCATGTTGTTAGGTGTATGTTATAGCATCTGTGAGCTAATGATGTCAAACATGTATGTTGGCTAATATTATGTTAAACAATGCTCACTAAATGTTAGAATTGGCGTTAAATGCACACATTAGTGTTGTTCATACATCCAAGCCATTTTCTTGCTACACAAAAAGCGTTTTACATTTGAATACTCTTTAGTTGATCGTCATTTTAGGAGCAGAAAACAGACAGCGTTTATAAGCAGCATTAGAGTATGTATGTATTTATGTTTTGTTGTTGTGTGTGTATGTATTGACTTGTTCTACTTTGCATATTTAAAAGACGTGGATCGCAATAAAACTTGTTCAATCTGATGTTGACAGAGCAATCAGTTGCTGATGTTGGCTCCAGACAGTGGCGAGGTCAGTCAGGTCATGTTGACCTCGCTGCTCAGTGACACTGCAGGACGTCTCTCCCACTCACTACTGGGAGGCAGGGGCAAGCCAGCGTGGAGACTGAACGCTGACTTCCTGCAAGACAACTGGGCGGTGAGTAACAAAATCCTGCAACACAAGCAAACTTGGAGTCTCTTTTTGGTGCAGTTTCCCTCACGTGTTCACTCTGCTAGCTGGTGGCAAAGTGCTATAACACGATAATATTGATTTTTTGGTGTACAGTAACTTTAGGTGCAACTTTTTGGGAAAATAATAATAATAATAAGGTTTCTTATCGTATCGTACCTTGGTTGAGTGCTTATGTAACTGATACTGAGCCAGGTTAGCAGGTGAGTGAAGTATAGCACATATGTGGTGCTTGCAGGTGCTGTATGAGCTGGGAGGTCACAAGATAGAGGTCATTGACTTTGGCACGCAGACCGTGAGTTCTCTCGCCGTGCCCTTTGAACTGCAGAACTTGAGCCTGGTCGCTGCAGACAGGTGGCTGCTAGAAGACGCCACTGGCGGGTGAGTAAATAATAATAATAATAATAAATAAATAAAAAATATTGTACAAAAAACATGTATTTTAAGTTTTGAGTCTCAATATATTTTATTTTAGCTCAATACTTCCTAAAAAATAAAAAAATGAGGATGGACGAAAAAAAATATATTAAGAGGGATTTTATTTTATAAAATAATACCTTTTTCTGAAACAATTCTTACGTGACTTTATAATTTGTTTAGTTGATTAAGTATTTTTATTGATATGCAACTTATGCATGTGGGCATAGAAACAACTTACTGACTGTGACGTCATTTCACGACTTTCAAATATTAATTAATTAAAAATACTCAATGAACTCAAAACTTAGAAATTCACATATCGATCGATTCAGGACAATGTCTCATTTTAGAATATGCAATAAAATTAACTGCTAATATTTTGGTTTCTTCTGACTAGTGATTGGCCCAGACATGTTGTCAGGCTTAAACCTCGCCCTTTCAAAAATTGTATTTTTTTTAATGCATAGACGATTATATATTTATTTATTGTTGTGTAGGAAGCACGTGCTGGAGAAGGCTAACGTGGACGACACGTGCCCGAGCGTGCTCCGCGCTGTCAGTGAGTCAGGTGACGCAGGTCTAGGACCGGTACGTGCGGTGGCCACGCACGACCTGCCTGACTTCGTGCTGGGCAAAGCACTCAAGCAACAAGTGAGCTCACCTAACCGCATGCTAGCCACACGTGACTCCCACGCCGCGCTGGTGCTTGGCTTTCCTGAACTTCAAGACAACGAGGTGTACGTGTGGCCTCGCACCTCTGACGTCACGCCACCTCCCAGTGCACCTAGGAGACAGCCTGGCAACCACCGCAGTGACGCAGTCATCTTACCTAACTGTGGCCAGGTCAGTTCTACTGTACACACCATTAACTGTCATTGAACCTCCAAGTTCAGCGCGGGGTTTTATCAGCAGAATACCAAATGCGGTTCGTAAACCCTGTTCTCTTGCACCAAAAAATGCGCATTCCATTTGATTAACCAAAGCTGATCGTCATTTTAGGAGCAAAGAACAGGGTTTACGAACAGCATTATTGCAAATTTAGCGCATTTAGTATATTTTCAAAATTGTATGTACAGTACCTAGCAAATTTGTTTGTTTAAATGTGATCAAATCAATAAAGAAACATTTGAGCCGTTGAGTGTGATCAAATAACAAAAACTTTACAACAAACACGTGTCGTTGCAAATAAGCGTAACTAAACAAATCAGGGGTTCATTTTATTTCATATTCTAAAAGTCGTGAATCGATAGATCTGCGGATTTTTAATTTTTGAGTTCGTTAAATATTTTTATAATTTATTTTTGAAAGTTGCAAAATTTCAGCACGCTGGGTAACTTTTTCCTTGGCCGAAACACAAAGTTGCCGACCGTCACTTCGTGTTTCGACTTTCAAAAATGAATAAAAAATATTTAATGAACTTAAAAATTAGACATTTACGTATCTATCGATTCAGGAAAATGTCATCTTTCAGATTTATACGGGGGGGGGGGGGGGGAGAATCTCCCCTCATGGTTGATAGTGCACGCACTGTACCGTAGTTAGGTAGAAATGAGAGGAAGCAAACCAAAATTAAGGTTGGAGGCAAACCGAACCCTGCTTGACAAGATAAAACACAATAATTTTATGACGCCAGAATGTCATTTTTTTTTTTCACCACGATTTAAAATTTGTAAAAAGTTATAAATATGTACAGTACAAATATTTGTGCAGTGTAATAAAAGTGCCTGCGGGATTTATTTGTTGGTTCTTTAGATTGTGCAGCCGTTGCCCAAGTGGAAAGTTCCTCGAGAGGTTCTGCCTGGTGACTCTACAGGAGTGTCTGCATATCTGGAGGTCACTGACCTTATGTTCCATAAACTGCGCTACATCCCAGTGCCAGAGTAAGTCGTCTTTGTCAATTATAATTAAAACTCTATTTACCATTGCTTTCTGTTTGTTAATTAATTACAACTATAATTACCATTGTTTTGTGTTTGCTAAATCCCTTGTCAACTTACTTTTTTATCATTTAGAATACTAGACTGATAATTACCATACCTAGTTAATACCCATGAATTAGACACCATCACGTTAATTTTGTATTTATTTTCGTTTATTTTCTTTTTTTTTGACAGTTATATCACGTATCTGACGTCACAATGTACCGATGGAGCCGTGATAGGTGTAAAGAACTTGAGGGAGGGGTCTTAAATTTATCACGTGACCAGAGCGGTGACTGTGATTGGCGGTGGTACATTGTGACGTCATATACGTGATATTACCGCAAAAAGGAAAATAAAAACAAAATCAAGGTGTTGGTGTCTAATTCATGGATATTAAGGTATGGTAATTATCAATCTAGTATTCTTAATGATAAAAAAGTAACGTGACAAGGGATTTAATTAATTACCACTGTAATTACCATTGTTTTACTTTGCAGACCTAAAACGTTGTCTCCCTACACCTCGTGGCTGATGGACACGCTAGAAGTGCCGGTGCAGCTTGCTCGTGCCAGTGCAGACGCTCTGGTGTCCGTGGACGCAGGGGGCTGTGTCCGGATGTGGGAGACTGGAGTATCCAACCTGGAGAGGTCGCTCAAGGAGTGGCGCAGAGTGCTGGGCAATGGTAATCATCTCATTGCATTTAGTATAGCTGCTTAGTATTGTATAATAACTTATTCTTCTTCACTGAAAGTGCATTGTTATTATCACATTTTTTCATTGACTTTAAACCAACTTTTGTTGATGCAAGTCACCTAGCTCACAATAAAAATATATGCAACATACAAATGATCGTCATAATATATTTTAATATTCAAAATCAGCGCAAGTTTATCTCGTAAGAATAACTTGTAAAATTAAGTGACAGGCCATGTATATAATATTGCAAGCGTGTGATCCAATATTTGTTAATTAACAATTCATAACGTCGTATCATATTGTCATTTATTATTGTATCAGTAGTTCTGCTGTACACACGACCGCGAGAACAAATTTTACCTTTCAAAAACTCGCGCTAAATTTGTAATGTTATTCTAATGAGAAAAACACGCGCAGGATCGAAATGGTAAAATATATTATCGCGGTTCTGTGTACACCATACCTAATGATACCATGCTGTGTGCTGGGAAATTTAAATCAAAATTGGAGTGAGCGTAATATTTAGTAGGAAAACTAAAATATAGCGTTAATTTTTATTTTATTTATTGTAAAAGAGAGAATGATCGTTCTGAAGCGATTGATGTGCAATCTTGTTATTTCTAAGTTCATTTTTAAGTATTTTTAATTATTCAGGTCGTGATAGAAGTAAAGGTCAGTAACTTTCTCGTACACGCTCATGTAACAGTTGCCGACTGTGACGTCAGATCACGATTTTCAAACTAATTAAAAATACTTAAAGTGTTATGTAATCGTCGTGTTATTAAACCTATCTTGAAAAGGCGATCTTAAAATTTTAATTAATAACGCACTGAGTGAGAGTAACCGCTGTTTAGCGACCCGTCACAGCTACAACTTGCTCTCACGCAAGCCAAGCCAAGTCAAGACTCTCGTGTACCGCACGACACGTACTTACAGAATAATGCATCGTATGCATTTGCTACATACACAATGTAACATAAGCATATTTGATCTGATATTTCTTGAGGCTTGTTGCATTGTAACGTATATTTATTTGTATGTTCAGAGCCGAGCAACATCCAGGTGACGATCGACCAGCCCAGCGGCAAGGACGTGTCGAAGCCCAAGTACGGCAAGATCGACGAGACTGGAGCCCCTCACGTGGGGGGCAACACGTGGGCTGGGGGCACTGGCGGCAGAGACACTGCGGGGCTGGGGGGCAAGGGAGGACCGTACAGACTGGATGCTGGACATCCTGTTTATCAAGTGAGTCACTGGACACAATCCACTATTTAATTGTTGTGATTATTTGTGTTAACAAGTTTTACACAAGAAAAATATTAGCAATGTCTAAAATTATCTTGAATATGCATGCAAGTAGTGTATTGAATAATGAATAATGAGCGTGATACTGACTGTTGATTGACGCATGCGCAGGTGAGCCAGGAGGAGAAGGACGCAGTGCCCGAGCACGTACGAAAGGCAGCTCGAGAAATGGCGCAGAAAGCTTTCAAAGAACGTCTGCGTGAGATACGTATGACTGAGTACGACGCAGGTCTGTACGAGCAGTACGCAGGCGCAGTGGAACGTCCGGTCAAGTCACTGAGAGTCATCCTCAGCTCTCTGCAAGCCAAGGCCAAGGAGAGGCAGTGGGTGAGGCATCAGACCACGGGAGAACTGGACGACGCCAAGTTGATCGAGGGTGAGACTGACACTGCATTGTACAGTACATTATATATACAGTCCGCGCCATATAATGTACAGTACATTATATATACAGTCCGCGCCATATAATGTACAGTACATTATATATACAGTCCGCGCCATATAATGTACAGTACATTATATAAGTACGCTTTAGCCACACACGTAAGACAGGGAAAAACTAATAATTGATACGCTAGCTTATCTTCAGCACATTTGTTCTATACAACATAATTTATGCTATACTTCATCATAACTATGTTACATATAGCATAAATATTATGTTGTACAGCATAATTATGTTGTAAGTTTGCATAATTTATGACATAAATGCAGCAAATATAAATTACGTAATTTATTATTTGCGTGAAGAAAGTTCGTAATTTAAGATAAATTTCTGTCACAGCATAAATGTTGATAAATTGGTACAGCATAAATAATTTTGTTTCATTACAAAATATTTATTTTGTCTTTGAATTAAAGGTTACCGGTAGGGCCCACTAGCCAATGACAGGTGCTGTAAATCTTGCATCCAGGCCCCTCATTTACTCTAATTTAACATTTCAGATTTTTTTTTTAACAACCCATAAAGTCACCAAGTCAAATCAAGTTGTTCCAATAAAACTACCTAAATTTGCATAAATTGACTTTAGTGAGGTTTGGTGTAGAAGTTACCTAAGTTCAGAAAATGTAGACAAAACTGACTTCAAAGTAATTGTTGTAATATGTATTGTGCAGGGCTGACAGGCGAGAAGACGATCTACCGCCGTCGTGCAGAGCGAGAGCCCGAGCTGGGGGCTCCACAGCAGAAGCCCAAGAGACTTAAACTTGTGGTGGACGTCTCGGGCAGTATGTACAGGTGAGTACCTCACAGCATGCAGACTGTAGCAGTTTCTGGTTCAACATACTGTGCATGTGCGTAGAGAAATACGTTTAGAGAGGGGAGGGAGGGGGGAGCCCCTGAGCACATAGGCAGCATGTGTGACATATTGGACCAACTGGTTGCATATCACGCAGGATACATCGCGACAATTAAATATCTTAGCAAGTAAGCTTATAGGGTGTGGTGTACGCATTCATGTTAAAGTCGACGCCATGTTGGAGATCACTGAATAACATGGACCGCATAGGAAAATAACTCATTTTGCCACTTTAAAATTACCTATCAATATTTTTGAGAGCATTGATGTTGTTAACAGGTTGAATTTGTATGTCAAATGTGAGAAAAATAACATTTAACAAAAAAATAGCCGATTTTCAATGAAAATAGCTAAAAAAACTAAGTTTGTCCTATGCTGAGCAATGTTGTTCACTACTCCAGTATGGCCTCCAAGCGCAGTAAATATGACGTCATGCAGATACACCCTATAGCTATGGGAAAATACGCAAACATTGTATTACCACTGATTTTGTGTTGCAGGTTCAACAGCTACGACGGTCGGCTAGATCGAGTGATGGAGGCAGCCGTGCTGATGATGGAAGCCTTCGAGGGTCACGAGCAGAAGTTCCAGTACGACGTGATGGGTCACTCTGGCGAGAGCTATGACCTCTGCTTTGTCGAGAAGAACAAACCTCCGGCCAACAACAGAGAGCGGCTGGACATCATCAAGGTAGCAAATATAACATCGCGGTTACTTGATACTAAACCATGGCACAGTTACAATGTAGACAAATACACACGTGTGACACGTGTCACGACACGTGTACTTACTATGTAAACATGCGCAGGTGATGCACGCACACGCTCAGTTCTGCATGTCCGGGGACCACACGCTCGAGGCCACGAAGCACGCCATCACGTCGCTAGCCAAGGAAGACTGTGACGAGTCCTTCGTCCTCGTGTTGTCTGACGCAAACCTCGAGAGATACGGCATCCCGCCAGAGAGCTTCGCTCGCATACTTACCTCAAACTCAGAGGTCAACGCCTACGCCATCTTCATCGGCTCTCTGGGAGATCAGGCGGACAGGTAAATTAATTAATTAACTACACCACCTTACTTAATTACCTCCCACACCTGTGCCTAAGTAATTGTCTCGTTCATCTTTTGTTCTGCTTCTCGCAATGTTGCCAAGTTATTGCCACATCAATCATTGAAAACAGGAAGAATAAAATGTGTCATTTTATGTTATGTTTATAGCATATTATATTGTTTTATTTTTGTTTGTTATGAAAGAGCATAAATAATTATGCTGTTAACATTATATTTATCCTACATAACATTGCTAGTAATGTACATACTCAAATAAGTATATTGTACAAGTATATATACAAGTATATATATAAGTACAATGAAAAAGAGAAAATAATAACAAAAATATTTGAAATGGGTGTTTCAAAATGTAACTCAAGTATTGTCACATGTAATGTAAATTTGACGCGTGTTGACAGATGGACAAATGGAGCCGCTCACTTGTAACTAACAAAACCAATGACAACGGCTCCATTTGTTTACATTGTTTCAACTTTGTTTGTCCGTCGACGTGCGTCAAATTAACGGGTCATATGCATATTAAATTAAACTATATTGTTTGTTGCCGATGCTAGGCAACCTGTTAATATAGTTTAGTTTAGTGAATCCTACTTTACGTTGAGGTATGGTTGTGTTGTATAGGTGACTAGATGTGAGTGATGCATCGTGCAGTGATGTGAGTACATACATACTGTACGTGATACAAGTGTGATTATGATTGTAAAAAGAAACTGCATTGAAACTTTATTATTATAGTTTTTTTTTTTTTTTTTTTTTTTATTAATAAAAAAATAAGAGTACATACATAAGTCCCACCAAGACAATGAAGTCTTATCGGTGGGTGCTTAATCAACATACAGTAATATAAAAAATTGTTAGTAAGCATAAACCATATTACAACAGTACATAAAAACAAAATCAGCACATTTCATTTCTTTTTTTTTTTTCTTTTTTTTTATTATTATTTTTTTTTATTATATATATTTTTATTATTAATATTTAAATTTTTTTTTTATCAATTAGAAAAAACAAAACAAAACAATTATAACCTAATTACATATATACCATCTTTTTACTTTTTCTTTTATTTCTTTTTTACCCTTCGAATCCTTGATATATTTATATTTATTATATTTATATATATATTTATAAATATATTTATTATTATTATGTTAATTGTCAATGCAGACTAGACCAAGGCGTGTTGTAACAACGCTATGTTAGTATCAACTGCCTGCCTCAATAACAATGTCTTATTACTAACGTCTTGTGTCGTAGGTTGACCAAGAAGTTGCCGTCAGGTCGCGCCTTCGTGTGCCTCGACTTGAAGGACATTCCTCTCATCATGCAGCAGATCTTCGCCTCGTCTGTGCTCAGCTCTAAGTAACAAACTACTGCTCGCTCCATGTTTATGTATTTATTTTGTGGACCTACTGTAGCAAGTTTGTCACTGTGGGCAGGCAGGTGATCAACACATTTGGCCTCTATTACTTGGCGTCTATTTATATGACAATAACAAAATGTTAAAAAATATGTATTTGATGTGAGCTTCATATGTTGCTAAGTTTGAATATAAAAATGTGGATATTTCGTATTAATTAATAACATTGCAAACTTAACAAGTTCTTTTTTTTTTTTTTTTTTTTTTTATTATTATTATTATTATTATTATTATTATTTTATAACTTTAAGCACATCTTCCCCCACAGTAGATGATACAGTGGTCCATCTCCTATAGCGGGAATGTCAGATCGGTTGCGCGCGCCAATTGCGACTGTGTAAGTCGCAGGTACTAGACGACCATCATTTGAAGTAACGTTAACGTTTAGTACCTGCGACTTGCATAGTCGCAATTGGCGCGCGCAACCGATCTGACATTCCCGCTATAGGAGATGGACTACTGTATCATCTACTGTGATCTTCCCCATAACTCGTAGCGATGTCCAGAATGTTCGAAACTGTGTCCGGACAAAATACTGGACATGGACATGAGGAGGGAGGCAAATAGGGTTGCTCTGTGCAAAGAATTTCAAAGCAACTTTTTCAAAATTAGAGCGACTATATTATTACAATACAGTGTACACATGATATTGTCTTGATATATTTCGTCGCATTTAAAAACTGGCGCTAAATTTGAAATGTTATTCTTATATGAAAAAAAAAAACGCGTTGAATTTAAATGTTAAAATATATTATCATAATCGTGTGTACTTTCTGTTAAATTAAAATGGTATTATAATTATTTCTTCAATTAAAAAAAAAAAAAAAGAAAGATAACATGAAGACCGTGTGTCGAGTATTGTTTGTACGATAATTAGTTTACTTTATGTTAGGTTTGGCGTATGATATTTCAAATTTGTAATATAAGTGGAATAACTAAATGTAACATATTATTATTGTATTTATTTTGTCGTTGATTGTAAATAAAACTTTATTTTTTGACAATATTTACACAGTTTATTTTTTATTTAATATATCAACCATTTCTGCAGTCAAAAGTACGCACAGTCGTAAGAGTGCAATTTTATACCGCAGTGACTGTACATTAAGTCAAGCTTGTGAAGAAAATCATACAAATTAAATTGTAGGGAGAATTGTATTTGAAAGTAACCGTTATTTACTGCTAAGTTTTGTGTAAGACGCTCGCCAGTTTGATATTTCAGCCCCTGTAAGTCCGGCAACTTGTTGTGCATAAGTGTAGCAAAAGTTGCCTATGCTTGCAGGATACTCAAATTTGAGAAAATTCAAAGTGCCATAACTCGAGAAATAATTATCAGAATTAAAAATTATCTTCATTTTCGTGATCAGCAAGGTCTACTTAGTTGAAAAATAACAAAAAATCGACATTTTAATTTTTTGGCAAGTTTGAACTTTTATTGATAACTCCCTTATTTAGGGGTGTTTTGGAAAACTGAGCCCAGGTCTGTGATCAGCAAGTCAAGGGCTGTCCAGCAATATGTCAATTATTAAGATTCGCGTCACAAACGTTCAAGGTCACAAAGTGAAGCAAGGCTATAGCCTTGCTTCACTTTGTGACCTTGAACGTTTGCGACGTAGATCTCAGTAAGTGGCACATCGTTGGCTAGCCCTCGACTTGCTGATCACAGGACTGAACTTGAAAACATCGTCAACCCCAAAGTAAAGGAGAAAACTGGAGAAAACTAACAATAAAAATTTGCAACTGATTTTTAGCAGTTTTATCACGTGGTTGGCTCCTAAATGTTGCAAAAATAAATAGTTGCACTGAAAATCTGAAAAAATTTCAAAATCCATCGACATATTGGGCAAAAACCAAATTTGAATTTCAGACGTTGATCTCTTTTTGAACTAGCTTGTTGGGAGAGATTGATGATTGCAACTCGAAGGTTCGAACTTCCTTTCTGTTGCCTAGTCATAATAATAGATAAGATGCGCTTCATCAAATAGCTTAACACAATATATCTCTATTTATATATAAAATGAGGGAGACAGAAAAAAAGGGGGTTAATTTAATATCAAATTCAAATATACAACAGTCCTTAATCGATTGATACAATAATTCCTCATATTTAAGTTTATTAGTATTTTTAATTATTTTTGAAAACTGAAAAATTACTTTGAACTTTGTATGACTTAAAAAAAAAATGATGTGTACTCGTTTAAATGGCTAATAGCAAAAAATTATTGAACGTTAAATATTTTTGTGACTAAAAAAATTGATTATTGATTGTGGTTGGTATTTTTATTTTAAGCTGAAGTCCGAGGTAGAAATAAGAGGCAGGTGAGATAGTTTGTAAAATGTATTTTATTTATTTATTTATCATGTACGTATGCTATATTGAAAATATTTGGCACAAGTTAATATGTACACAAGTAAACAACAAAAATGTTCTTCATTTGAATAATATTTATTTGCAATACAAAAGATATGATCATATTATATGAGGTTATACCATATTTTGGTAGGTTGAGGTTACCATAATGTTGGTAGGCTGTGGTTACATACTCACTCACAATATAGTTATATTATTTGGCTGGCTTGCAGAGGCATAATTAATATTTGTTTACATTAATTAATTAATTACATAACTAACAAATCCTATAATTAAACCAGTAGCTGCAGGAAGACACAATTAATTAACTAAGTAATTAAATTATTGACATTGAGAGACAAAACGTGACTTGTTAGATGACGTCATGCTCTTGTATTGACTGATAAAGATCAACTGTTTTGAGGCCGACTATAAGCAATCTTGCTCACTTCCGCTTCCATTTTGACGTTCTGCGCATGCGTAGTAAGTAGAAACGGAAGTGGATGTGACCGAAATCACTTAAAGTCGACCTCAAAACAGTTGTTCCTTTATTAGTCAATCTTAATATAAGCTAGCGACTGCGCATTTTGAAATGTAAAATTTAACAAATAAAATCGTAAAAATGACCGCTTATGTTAACTCAAAATGCCGGCAAAGGAAGTGGACACAGAGGAAACCACGTGACGGTAAATTAAAGTGGTAGAAAACTTCGCGCCAGTAGCAAGCTAGGCCTGAGCAACCTCCCACTTTAAGATCACATGGTTTCCTGTTCCGGCACTTCTTGTTGTTAGAGTATAAACATAAGCGGTCTGTATTTTTACGTCATCAAAATTTGAAAAATAGTAAAAATGAAGAATTAAAATTTGCCAAAGATGAACGAACTAAATTCGTACGAAATATATTTTTGCTGCGACATTGTTGACATCAGTTAGTGCATCGCTGCAAGTCACAAGTGTAAAGTCACTACATATTTGTCATCTCAATGTAGTCATTTTATTTTTATTATAATTATTATTATTAGCATTATTTTATTAAATTGTAATTAGAGTAGAAGTTATGTAATATAAAAATGGACTTCTTGTTGATGCATTTGAATTATGTTATTATGAATGTAGGATCAAAGACATTCCTAATTTAAATTTTATTGCTGATGTTTAGTGTTGCAACAATACTAAAGTAAATTTTGTTAGTATTATCTGAATCTTAATTTGGAAATGAAATGAAATAAACATAAAAATGACAGTTTATATGATAAAATATTAAAGGCAAAATTTTTCTGTCCTTGCTCGCAGCTATTTATATTATGTATATTTTTAGGTCAGTTCACACGGGGAATTTAATTTAATATGATGGACATAATAATTATGTTAACTGATTGTTATTCATTACAACAAAATTATTGCTATACTGCAAACTAGTCATGTGACATATGTATTAATATTATGTAACATAGTTAGCTGCGATGTTTCAATGTTTAGCAATAATTACGCTATAAATGACACACACGTAACATAAATTACGTAATTTACTATAATGTACAAGAACATTTATTGCAAATTATTAAAACATTGCGTCGTGTGTGAACAGACCTTGACAGTTAATACACGAAGTTCCAGCAGTTTTCTCTCAGTTTTCTACCTTGAATAGCGAAAAGTTGGAATAATTGTTAAACATTAACGACATATACACAGTACAGAACGTTAGTACATTACGATACAGTATAGTACAGTATATTACAGTACATTACAGCATATTACAGTACATTACAGTACAGGCTAGCGAACATCTGGTCATCAGTTGATTAATGTCAAAGTATTTTCTATTGCAACTAATTTTCTCTGCTGAACAAAATATATTTGACTTTCATACGTGAGCTACTCTCGATGTCCCTCACATGTCTTCCGACTCTTGGCTGAGTTGTTCCCTCTCTAGGGAACACTGCGATACGTTTAATGGCTATTTCAACAATCGGGCTGACTGAAGGTCAGGTCTGATATAATGTATGACGTGAACAGAGATAACCACTTGCGCTCAGGTGACAACAAGACCTCAAACCTCGTGCAGCAGTATCAGTAATTGTGGTTTTGGCTGCCAATCGCTACAGGCGCTACAGTGTAACAGCTTCAATCATGTTTGTCTACAAATTTATACAGAGAGTCGGAAGGCATGTAAGGGACATTTAGTTCCTCTCTTGAATGTTGACCACTGCACAATTATCTTGAGCTGCAGGTAGGTTGCAGTAGATGAGCCCACAGCTATGTTGTAGAAATACCAAGTATTAATTCTGGTGTGTACTGTTGAAACCCTGCTCACTCAGATTACAAATTTCAATCGTCATGCAGCTCTCAACTATAAAAATATTAACTATAGGCATTGCTTATGGACTTATGGTGCTGGAATACTTGGTATTTTGTAGTGTACTTTAAGCTAGGTCAGTCATATTTGACCCTACTAGTGCGGGGTCACCCACTGTCAAGTTTGCCATTGCAAAAACTTCTCCGAAATATTTTCAAAATTGACCATAAAATAAACAATCAATTTTGAGTTACAAATAAATTAATAGGGAAGACTTAAAAAAATTAGGGTTTAATTTTATTTTATATTTTAAAAGACGAATAGAATGATATGAAAATTTCAACTTTTTGAGTTCATTATAAGATTATAAGTATTATTAATTCATTTTTGAAAGTCACGAAATGACGTCACAGCCGGTAATTTTTTTCTATATGCCGTCATGCATTAGTTGCCACCTGTGACGTCATTGTTCGACTTTCAAGAATACTTAGTGGACTCCAACATCATAAAGTCGTTTATCTATCGATTGGAGACGATGTCATCTTTTATAATATGCAGTAAAATTAGTCGCTAAATTTGTGTTGGTCTGTCTAACACTACAGACGCCAGGACTTGTATAGTCAACTTCACTACTAGCGACTTACAAATAAATCACATATGGTACCTCCAACAATATAACACAACAATACACAAAGTATTCATGTCTTAACTCGAAATTTTACTAAACTTACAGCATAAACATTAGTTAACAAGTTTCTCTCTGTACATATGCCTCTTTGCAGCGCAACTCTCACCTACTTTCTCTGGGCTTCTCAACACCCTGGGAGCTTCACATTTAGCCCCCAAGCCCCGCAACATCACAGGCCAGATCAAAGTAAACAAATCACAACCGACATCAAATATTTAGTACATAACAATATTGCTCAAACAAGAAAACAATTGAGTTTTAACTTTAATAATAATAAACATGTTGAAACATGGTGAAACATGATGAAACATGTTGAAACATGTTGAAACATGGTCAATTCAATCAAAACTTGTGCTCAAAGTGGAGCAATAAAGAAGTTAGTTTGAGAAATAGTAACGTAAGTATAAGCCAGGTATATCACTAATTAACTAATTAATAAGTCATGATCTGGTCCTGTGACGTCACACAGCACAGCGCAGTACTGTACCGCCAAGTGAGGGGACTTTGGACATATGGTCACAATGTATTTACTGCGCCTAACTAAGCCTTATAGAAATAAAACTTTGATTTTTGCACAATTTCTTGGTTAGTAAGGGAGAAAATACTTTGTGACACAGCCCGCTTATGTAAGCCTAGAAAGTGGAAACGGAAGTGCCGGAGAAGTAACCCACGTGATGTTAAAAGTGGGAGGTGGCTCAGGCCTAGCTTGCTGCTGGCGCGAAGTTTTCTCACTTTTACCGTCACGTGGTTTCCTCTTCCGGCACTTCTGTTTCCGGTACATAAAATGTCAAAGGTGACTTGGCGGTATGTAAACGTACCTACATAATCCTAGTACATAATATTTAATACAGACAATTAGACTGCAAGTGCAGTAGGTAACATAACAACATAAGTGGGACAACAAAACTGAGGCGACGCACGTAGCTTGCTCGCCAACTGCCACATCGACTGCACTGCACTGCACTCTCTGCTGCAATACCCAACAAAGTGCAAAGTTAACTTACTTACTTCCTTATGGAGCAACGAACCTCAATCTTTTTGTCATTTATTTATGGGTTTAAAAACTAAAAAAAAAATGTAACTGTTAAGAATTTTGGATAGTGGAAAAAAAATTAATCTATGGTATATATTGATAATAATGTCATAGATAAAAAATATAAGTTTTTTTTTCTTTTTAAAACACGTATAAAATTGTGTTTAATATTTGCCATTAAGTTTTAAATACAGTATCTACCCCCCCCCCCCCCCCACAAAAAAAAGGTCCCCCAATTTTAAAGCATTGTTAATTAAAAGACCTTGAGTTTTAACCACAAAAAAGGTGGGGTAACTTACATTGCGCCATAAGAAAGCATGTTAAAAGCAGATAGCCAGTAAGTTGTCTGCTCGCACTTTGTTAGTATTGTTGTTCTCTCTCATGCAGTCAAGTCAAAGACAGTGGCGGACAAAGCATGTTGAGTCTCTCTTCGATTGATGTTGTTTTTCTTTGGTAATTAGCAAACAACTGGGCAAGAGAAGACAAATACTCACTAATAATGAAGATAATTACGCTAGGTAGGGGTAACTCAGTTTATTTATACACGGGAGTGTGTTGATCTGTCTTTGGCTTCACAAATAATGTTCACAAGGACTTCAGTGGGAGCACAGCTAACAATCTTCACAATCAAGTACGCCGACTGGCAATCTCATCGCTTACATATGATCTAAGTTATATAAGTAAGTAAGTAAGTAAGTAAGTGAGAAGTGACACCAGTTTTAGGGAGCAAAAACTACATTTTGGTTTGTTGCAATTTGACTTCAACTGAACAAATAAATGACAAAAAGTTGCTTGAAAATTATTGTACAGTCGATGACATTAATTTATCAAGTTTTAATTATTGCGCTATTACAAGAAGCTATAGGTGTGATGTACACACAATGTGATGGAAAACTTCAATAACTTACATTGTCGTTAGTTACAGTTCACATGTCAATATAATTAAATTTTTCATCCTTACGTCTGTACAACAGCTGTTTAAAACAATTTTTGTCGTCAAATTAAAATATTACGTTCTTTTTTTCCCTTTAAAAAAAAAAAAAAAAAAAAAAAACTTGCTTAATTTTTGTTAAAAAAATAAATAGATGATGAATGATGAGAAAGAAATAAGTCACTACCATTTTTTTTTCTTAGTTTTAAAATTACAAAATTGCTCACTTTTTAAATATTACATTTTTGTTTTTCTCTCGTACATTATATAGTTTTCTGTTTTGGTGGCATTGGTGGCAAGTATAATAAGTTACACGGCTAGCGACGCTCACAATGCCTAACATGATATACACTAACATGTGCAAATGTGCAAAATATCATATTAAACAACTGCACTTCAATGACAAAGTAAACTCTATTAAATCAATTGATTAAAAATAAATCTCTCATATTTTGTTAGTGATGTGACTTAAGTTAAATTTTGTTGTTAGCTGTGTCAAAGTCCTATCTCCCACTGTCACGGGCGTGTCACGGGCGTATGTGCACTTAGTACACTGGCAATCACAGCTCTACTTTGGCGGCTCACTTCAAGGTCATGCAAGGTCACAAGGTCACCCTGGGTCATCATGCAGGTAGAGATGATCAGAGTGAGTTACAAACATATATACACAGTTCGCTTCAACGGCTAGAGGTCACTAGAGCAGCTGCTCGATGACCGGATGCAGCAGACACATGTGCTCCGCTCCACGTATGGGCAGTCGGTTCACAGAGTAGTAGTGCACCATCTCGGGGATGGAGGGGAAGGGCTTGCTGAACTGACCTAGGATATATTGACCTGTCTCGCGGTCTTGCTGGATCCTCATGTGCATGAAGCCGCGGGCACTCCTGAAACAATTAGGTCATGTCAGTTAGGCACTCACTCACACAAGACCTAATGCCCTCACTTAAATATACAAATCCTAACTTATTTGAGATAAACACTTAGTTATTATCAGTAGCTAAAAAATGCATTTTACCAACTTAATAATAATAGTATTTTTTTTATTTTTTTATTTTTGCTATTTTAGTTATAGTTCTGGTGTTTAAGTCAGTTAAGCTTGCAACCTGTACTTAAACCTTCCTTATCTTGTGAACAATAATCCAAATAACAAGTGAACTACGCTGCAACTTGTTCGTTACCGTTGTAACTTACGGAGGTTGTAAATATAACCTTAGTCTTGTCTTTAGTAACATCAAGTATAAGTAACCTTAGTTTTAGTAAGAGCTCTTGCTGTACGTGACTGTGTGTACATAGTACATATATATATGCATCAAGTAACATCAAGTATAAGTAACCTTAGTTTTAGTAAGAGCTCTTGCTGTACGTGACTTTGTGTACATATACATACATATGCATACATGTCTACTTGGAACATCAATCAGTCGTGACTACTTCAACAACAGCACTTCAGTAAAATATCAATCACGTGATTCAAATTGCATAATTATCCAATATTGAACATCTGCTGCTGAACTTACGAGAAAAATAAGATTTCTCGCTTCACGTCGTCCACATTAAATTCTGTACAAACTTAGTGCTCCAGTATGACAAACCTATGATTTTTATATGAAATTTCAATGAACGTCCCATAACGATGACACAAATGTGATTTAATATTGACAAAATATGACAAAGTCACAAAAATAAATTTTAAAAAATGTCTAACAATGAAATTTTGATGACAAAAAGACGACTTTTGGTCACGCTTACAAACTACATGAGTGCGATATTACTTTATTTTACTTACGAGCAAATGTTATACGTAATTCACTATATATACACACTCAAATACTTGCAAGGTTATTATTATGATAACAACAGTCGCTCAGTTTGAACGTTATCACAGTCACGACGTCACTTACTTGAGGGACAGAGAGTAGTCGTGCCTCGAGGACTCAGAGTTACGCACGAGGTAACTTCCCTCTTGTTGTAACCTCAGCTCTGCCTCAGCCTCCACACGGGTGATGGCGCCGTGGAACCAACTGCAAGCATAGTGTCTCACTAACTGCCATAAAATATCATCATAAATTATTTAAACCTGTTTTGTTCAATTGAACCTGAGACTGCCTCAACGTTGTATTGTGACCCACCTCATCAGATTTACATCCTTGTAACGAGTGCGCGCAACGTGTGAGGAAATGTAGATTGGTAGGCCGTGCGGACACCTTGGTGTCATAGACCTGCCAATCTACATTTGACACAAGCACACGAGCACGTTCTCCGCTTCTAGAACGTTCAAGATTATCGGGTCGCTCACCCCCTGACCACCATTCACTCACCCTTGCCTCTCCAGCGGCATACGCTGGTCTATGTGGTCACTTAAACCTTTACTCACCCCCTGACCACCCTTTGACCACCCCCTGACCACCCTTTGACCACCCCCTGACCACCTCCTCACTCACCCTTGCCTCTCCAGTGGCATACGCTGGTCAATGGGATCTCCCACCACAGTGAAAGCCGAGCAGCCCAGGTTGAGAGACAGTCCACCAGGTCTGGAAGGTTGCAAGAAGTCAGGTCGCAGTTGGTTGGGTCCTGAAGGTCCGGAAGTAGCTGCCAGGTCTAGTGATAAGCTAGGAGGACGAAGTGGAGGGCCTGAGCTTGCACCTCCTGAGTCTGCAATGTAAGAACACGTGTCAGTAAGTCTGCAATGTAACCATGTGCACGTGTCAGTGTCTGCAATGTAAGCACACGTGTCAGTGTCTGCAATTTAAGCACACGTGTCAGTAAAACAACAAAATCAACTCTCGCAGTCATCAACTGGAATTATTTTCTCTTTTTTTTCTTCAGTTTTTTGTAAATATATTTTAAAATAATGTAAAATTTTACTCAATAAAACAGTTTTTTACATCTCTCTCTCTCTCTCTGGCTCTGCTTGCTACACATAGGTATGCTATAGGTAGGTGAACAAACATGCTGCATGTTTGCATACTGTAATGAAACATCTGCGTTGAGAAATAAGAAGGGGATTCCCCCTTCATCCCTCCCTCTCTCAAAAATATGAATTTTCTTAGTTTGTAAAGAAATAAGATATTTGGAAAAGAAGCTAAGCTGCGATCTTATTTACATTCAAAGTGATTTTCATTTATTTCTATATTGAAATAAAACCAGATTTAAAGTAGGGGAGAAAGAGAGAGAGAGAGAGAGAGAGAGAGAGAAAGAGAGAGAGATTGAACCTACCAATTTTATTTGAACAAATAACATAAATTTTATATAGGGGAAAAATGAATGAAAATGTTATTTCAAAATTTAATGATCATTGCAGTTTTACTACATAATAACAGTTTTAACAATGATGGAAGATAATAATATTGAAACTCGTCTATTTATTGGTTTAGACTTCATTGATTTATTTTACATGTATTTTAATGTTATATTTATTGCAAATATTTATCGTCTAAAAAACAGCTAATAATAAATCTCGTACACATCTTTGCAATATCCATGCAGAGGTCACTCGAGGTCAAGTCACTGACTGATCGAGTGCAGATGTTCGCGAGACAGAAAGTTTGATTGTTACTGCGTAATAATAAACATCCTGCAGGGTAGGCAACAAGTCGGGCACATGTGTTGTGCAGGTTGCATATGCCGTGAAAACAAAGGGGCTACAGCATTTTTAATATTGAAATGACAACAATAAATAAATAAATGAAAAGTTTCCAATGTGATGCTCTAAAATGTTTGACATTCAGTTGACCTTCAGTTTATCGTTACAGCCTGGACAAAACAGTACCTTACTTGCTATTATTACTTTATTTTCTAGTCTATGTCTTAATTTGCTACTATTGTAACCCAGCTGTGTGCTTTCTATGACATAAGTATGAAATATTTTGCTTTGCCGATGTCAGTGTAGTCATGACTACAAAGAGATAAGCAATTACAATGCATGCAATGACGATATCATTAATCTGTGGGTAAACTTTATCTGCTTGGGTTCGACTATCAAGACACTATTGATTGATTGCTCGCCTACCTGTGTGATTGGAGTCGGTGCCCAGGACGCTAGACGAGGATGAAAGCGGCTCGAAGGCCGAGGCAGGTCTCAGCTGACGACGCCTCAACTTGGGCATGTCAAAGGGCAGGTCGCTGAGGTCATCAGGCTTGGAGCTGCTGGCCACGGAGGTCGCAGAGCTAGAGGTATCTCGAGGTCCCACTGTGACGGCCGCCGCTAGACGTCGCCTCAACTTGGGCATGTCAAAGGGGAGGTCCGCTAAGTGACGACCCTGCGACTCCAGAGATATTCCACTGTCTGAACCTTGCATGGCCTCACTCTCCTTGCCGGCCAGCTGTAAGTTGATGAGGTTCTTGTTCTGCAGTTGTCGCCTACGTAGCTTAGGAGCGTCCCACGGCAGCTCGCTCTCCGCTACACTGGGAGAGGCCTGCCCCACCTCCTCAGGTGACCCCCGCTCTGAGTTGTTGTTGCGATTGTTGTCGGAGGTTTCTGAGCCCGGCTCTTGAGATTTGTCAGAGATAGGAGAGAGAATGTGCAGCTTGTTAGAGAGCAGTCCCAGAGGTGCGCAGCGAGTCACGGGCACGATTCTGCGCAGGTCTCCACCTGAGTCTGAACTGTGAGAGCTGAGAGAGTCACTGCGACGACTGCCTGAGCTCGTGCTGGAGCGATTGCCTTCACTGGTCGAGCTACGTAGTGACTCCAGACTGGACATGCTGCTGCTGCTGGTAGCCATGCTCTCGGTGCTGGAGTACTTGGGTCGAGGACCAGCAGGTCTGCCCTTGATCTCGCGCACCTTTGCCTCTCTAGCACGTAGAGATTTCACCGGTAGACGTAAGTCCTTGAGTCGTGCCGGGCTACCGGCAGGCAGGTCTGGCGCGCTCTGAATGCTGTTCATAGGAGTGTTGTTATGGAACTTTGCAGGTAAGGGGGCTGTGGAGGGGGGCGAGGGGGCAAAACCTCGCAGTGGTGGAGGGCTAGGAGCGTGGCCTGAGGCTGGAGGAGGAGTATTAACCAATCGCATAGCTCCTAACTCCTTGGCCAGGTGTCCAGGAATGGCGCTGATTGGTCTAACTTGAGAACTGGAACCTTCTTCCGGTTCCTCTTCTTCCACGACTTTCTTGACACTTTCTTTGGATTTCTTATCCGCCTTCTCTTTGCGCGCTGAGCGCGGTGTAAGTCCCCTTGCTGCGCGGTTAAACATGCGCAGCACGGGGTGGTTGCTCACTCGATCTACTTCATCTAAGTCGTCGTCTGAACGCTCCACGCGGCTGTCAAATGCCGTCTCGTACACGTGACGTTGTCGGCTGCTCATGTCCTCGCTGTACGTGACGTCATCGTCGTCGTCGTCCTCGCGAGGCACGTGCGTGCAGGAGCGCGCGCGAAGTAGCTCACTGCTCACCGCCACCAGCATGTTGCACGGCATGACGCCGCCATGCGTGCTCTTCTCGCTCAGAGGAGACTCTACGTCGGCGTCATAGCACCACGCTGCGGCTGCTGCTGCGCACTTAGCCTGCGCACTGGCCTTGGCTGCCTTGGACTTCTGCGAACTGGACTTGTGAGCACAGTGACGTGCGGGAGAGTCTAGGCTGACCGTGTGACGAACACGGCGGGTGTGACGTCGGTGTGGCGGCTTTGCTCCGCTTAGTAAGTCACTGTAGTAGTAAGGAGAGCGGTGACGATCGTTTAGCTTCTCGTACTGGAGCTCTCCGTCCTCGCAGTGATCTGCAACATGAGATAGAACAACATAATCAGTCAACGTGTATACATCAGTCGTGAGGACTGCATAGAGAACTAAGACCATGACCATCATATGACAACAACACATTATGCTCATTTGCAGCAATATTAATTAAAAATAATAACATAGGTTACATCAAGTTGACGACTCTATGTAAGTACGTGTTCGTAGGTAGCAGAGCATACTTATTTACCCTCTTCAGTGGCAGTCTACAATACAGTAAGTAAATAAAAAATAGAAGCAAAAATCGAACAAATTGAGATAAAAAAAATTGTAGCAGAGAACGCCCCTGAACTTACGCAATTTTGAGCATTGTGAGCAGGGGTCTGCAAAAGTAAGAAAATATTGTTGACAAAAGAGACAAATTTTTGTCATTCTGAGAGCCGCACAAAAACATGGTTAAAATTTACAACAGTTTTTTTTTTTTTTAAAGCCAAAGACTGAAGAGGCTGGACAATTTAGTTAAGAAAATTTTACTAGCCGGTAAGTTTATAAAGTCTTTGAAAAGAGTAAACGTATGTAAAAGTTGCACGATAAAAAAGCAAAAATTTAGAAAATTCCTTATGGCTTTCACCCAATTTTTTTTTTTTTTTTTTTAATGTTTGTGGGCAAACTATGTAACTTATTTTTCTTTTGCTTTCATTTCATAAATGTCAGATTTCAGGCTTTCATTTGATATCTAAAAGTTACTTTTGAATTAAGTCCTCTGTTTTATTCACGTTTACTTTATAAAGAATAATAAAATATAAGTTAATATAAAATAAACAAATTACAGTCAGATTGTCTTGTATCGCTGCTTTTGAATGTAGAATATTGGAAATGAACTGTTTTGACAGAACTTTTTAAACATCTTAGCATATTGATCATGGAAGTACGTACGTATATAGTTCTAAGTTGGAAGCACGTACTTCTAATCGTAGTTCTAATTTAAAACTGAGTAACTAACTCAATATCAGTCCTAAATAGATATATTCTCAATTACTCTGACTTATTATGCTGCACAACAAAGTTATTTGCATGCACAGCAGTATACTTTATTGTTGGCTGCTTTACTATCTTGTAAAATATAGGTATCTTACGGTGGAGCTTCTGTAGTATTGAAGAGTAAGTTTGTTGTGCAGCAAAGTTAACTCTTACAAAATGTTCATTAGGAGGAAACAAAGAAAGACAAAAAAATTGACATTGAGAGTTGCCAAATGATGACAAGAGACGCAATGTTGCAATTCTTTAGTCTCTGGAGGTTTTAGCGGGAGAAAGTCATGATTTAAAAATGAGTGTAAATTCTTGCAACGTGCGAATTGTCTCTGAGGGAGCTAGCACGCCTCACCTTGCCTGGCCTGGCTACTCCACGCCGCTAAGCTGTAAGTCAGTAGGCAGTACGTTATATTTAGCCGACATCAATTGTCAGTCCACCACGATGTTGTAGTACTTATGACTCACGAGCACGCATTGTGTACTCAGGGAATCACAGCTAGAGAGAGAGGGATGAAGATATCGATGTAAATTGCCGTGATGAAATATATTTGTCATAAACAGCAACGTGAGTCACGTGTCTTCACTGAGGTGAGGTCAACTTTGCAATTAAAATATTACGTGATTATTCTGCATAATATATACAGTAAATATAATTTAAATGTTGCTGTTAGAATTAATATGGGAAAAATGTGAAACTAAGAAGTTGCTGCAAATACTCAAATGTTATTATGTGAATGAAAAGAGGTATATGGGAGGTTCAAATTGACAATTTGAAAAGGTTGATGAAATAACATTAAGTAACTGAAATCTTACTTTTTATGTTTTTTGAGCTTCCAGAAATTACAATTTTAACTATAAGAGAAGCAGCTGTGGTGCTTGTACTTCCAAGTTGCCTCGCTGGCCGATTTCTACCCTGCCCGATTACTTTAATTGGCGTTTAGTATGTTATTCTGGCCAAAATATGAAAAACTCAAACTTTTTTCCATGTTAACTTAAAAATTGCATAAATATTTTGTCTACTTACAACATTGTTCTGTGCACAATAAAATGCCTGTGTGCATATTGATAACACTACTAGTATTTTAACTAATAAGACGTAATGTACACTGCACGAAGACAAAAATCTTAGCCACCTGTCTGTCTGTGATATAGTTTTATGACTTGAGACATACTTTATAATACTTTAAGTTTGAGTTCCCTGGGGTCCCATGCAGCAGGTACAGCCAGCTGTGCTCTCTTCCCAGCAAGCCAAAGTGTTCTACCTCCTCGCTCGCTGTACTGTACTGTACAGATTGAGGCTCACTTTACTCAACTTTGCTAAACTGTAAGGACGCTAAGTGACAGAGACGGTGCATCCATCCTCGTCATAGGAGAGAGAGAGAGAGAGAGAAATATATATTTGAGAAGAAACTTTAACTATTCCTGACTTGATTGATTGAGGTATTGATTTAATCAATATTGATTCTCATAGATACAATACATATACTGTGTGTATATATATATATATATATATATATATATATATATATATATATATATATTATGACTGAAAGTTACAAAGACTGATTTGTTATTTATTTTATTCTTATGCTTCCATATCGGTGGTATGTCATACTTCCATATCGGTGGTATGTCATACTTCCATATCGGTGGTATGTCATACTTCCATATCGGTGGTATGTCATACTTCCATATCGGTGGTATGTCATACTTCCATATCGGTGGTATGTCATACTTCCATATCGGTGGTATGTCATACTTCCATATCGGTGGTATGTCATACTTCCATATCGGTGGTATGTCATACTTCCATATCGGTGGTATGTCATACTTCCATATCGGTGGTATGTCATACTTCCATATCGGTGGTATGTCGTACAAGGAAAGAACTAAGAAGTTACTATTGAGCATGGATATATAAACATTGAGACGTTTTTTAGACGAAACTCCTTAGATATAAATACAAAGTTTTTTAAAATGCGAAGAACTAACTGTTTTCCACTGAAGAAATAACGTTTATTCTAAAAAACGCAAAATATATTTAAAAAAAATTAAAGTCTTATACAAACGGAGCAATATATTGTGCAATAAATATTTCTGACCAGTGTAAATTTTACTGTATCTAATAGCGACTATGCATGGCAGTTAGAGAAATTATTGCAGTGTGTGCACGTCGCTTTAACTTCAAATAATATTATTTTTATACATTGACGTCAATTACTATTGTTAAAGAAAAGTCAGGGAAAAAAAAAACGAGATAAATAGAATTAAAATAATTTACTTTGAATTTTATATAAATGAGATAAAAATGTGAAAGGAATAGAAATGTAATTGCGTTTGGAAGAGGAAAAAATAAATTAATCTAATCTCTCTCTCTCTCTCACTCTCCTTCGCTCCAGCGGTGCTCAAATAAACGAATGAATCTATTAAATTTGCGCACTGGCTCTCATATATTTGCAACGAACGCTGACATCAAAAACGAGCGAACACAAAAAGTCTTCCCAATTAGTGTGTGACTTGCGACTTCATAAATGTGTATTTTTTTTTTCTTTCAACCTCGGGCAAAATTTAAAATAAGATCATCTTCAATTATGTTTATTTTTAACAAGCTGAAAGAAAAAAATGTATATAAATTATTTTTTTGTGTGTAAATAAAAAGTTTTGTGTGTTTTACGTAAAGATAAGGGTGGGTCTCTAGAGGCCTCTACTGCCAGCTTGCTGCTTGCTTGGGACCAGAAATACTAAGGAATAGATTTTTTGTTCTCTCTCTCTCTCGTTCAATGTCCCTGTTTATTTCAATGGCCATTTCTTTTGACTTGGAATGGCTAAAGAAAAAGGCCGAGAAATTGACGAGGTGGCTGCCTTGCAAATGGAAAATGTAACTTCCCCTATCTACTGCTGGAGAGAGAGAGAGAGAGAGAGAGAGAGAGAGAGAGAGAGAGAGAGAGAGAGAGAGAGAGAGAGAGAGAGAGAGAACAATGGTAAAAAGATGCACATACATATATAGAAAATCCCGGGGGAAATGTAGCCTTATGTACCGCATGCAATATTCATCTCAGAATCAAACTTAGAACATTTGCCACCTGATGAAAAATACATTTTATTTATATATACCGTGGTGGATATGTACTTGGGTAAGCGGGCAAAAAATCTTTGCATTTTTTTTTTTTTTTTTTTTTTTTTGTATTTACATTATGATATTGAATGTTGTACAGTACATCGAGGTGTTAGCGAATAAAATGTTTATCTTGTTTTTTTAACACGTGAAGCAAAATACTGTATGTACCTAGTTTTTGTTGTCACGGTGAGCAAAATGTGTTTAATAATAATAATAATGTATCGAGTTTTGTTAGAGCAAGTAAAATGTGTATCTGGTATTTTGTCCCGGGAAGCAAAATGTGTAAGTTGTTTCCGAGTTATGTTACGTAGATGGCACTAGACTTACACATTTTGCTTCCCGGGACAAAATACCAGATACACATCTTCTTGACGTGACAAAACTCGAGACACACAAATTGCTCGCTACAACCTCGGCGTGCAAGTTCTACGCCGCACATACATACATATTACATATATGATTACTGACAAAGTAAAAGCCTGCCTGCCTTGTAATGCTCGCTGTGTACAAATTTGAAGGTACAAAAAGTTGAAGTGCATTGCGTGAAGTTCCGCGAGAGTTGTGAGCCTGGCCTAGCGTGTCATACGTCAATTGTCCTTTGCCTTCAGTCTGGCTTTAATTAAATATTTCTGTACTTACATTTCTTTAATATTTACTTAGGCTGTTCCCAACAATACTGAGCAGTTAGTCAAATGTATTGTCGTTGTAGGAAAATTATCTTTGTGTTTATAATTAAACAATTTTTAATAAAAATTCTCTAATATTTACTTGGATTGTGAAGTCTTTAGAACAATTTTAGCAGCTAGTGAAATTTATTGTCAGTTAAATATTAGAATGAACATGAGTACAGTTGAGCAGGTATGTATTAATTAAGCTAAAAGTCAGAGCAGAAACATCATTTTATACCGATTTACTTAATTGATTTTACACCAAGTTTGATGTCACATAATAATAATTATGTAGCTTTTTGTACAAACATATCGATACAAAATGTGCACGAGGGTTTTGAAAACCAACCTCTTAATTAGAAAATAAAAAGTTTACGTAAGATAGCAGTTTTTTAAATTACACTAAATCGTTAGTGTGATTTTTGTAAAATTTTAAGTAAGATAGCATTTTTTTTAAATTACACTAAATCATTAGTGTGATTTTTGTAAAATTTTCATATTTTTAATATTTTCATGGTTGAGTAATTTAAAATGTTTAATTAGGATGAAAAGCTCCAAAAGTTGCAAATCAAAATATTTTTAAAGTGAAATTGTTGTTTAGATAATGCATAGCGAAGATTGAAATTATATTATATATAGATATGGATTGTATAGATATAGAAATAAAGCCTGCATGACATATTATACTGCATCAGTAAGTAACAATCACAACTCATCACAACGGTGCTAATTATGATGATGATGATGATATTATAACATTGCAACTTTATTATCTTAGATTTGGTTACAATTACTTTTGTTATTTTTTTATAAATTTTAATATTATTTACTAAAGTATATTTATGTGAATTTTTACTTTATTCTCGTGTTTTTGCAGGACAAACATGGATAGATAGAGAGAGAGAGAGAGAGAGAGAGAGAGAGAGAGAGAGAGAGAGAGAGAGAGAGAGAGAGAGTTGCAGTACAAACATATACATAAGTATGCAACATGAAGACAAATGATGTTAATTAACAGACAGTCAAGATGGCGGCGGGCGCAGTGCTGACAAGAGGGGAACACTTAATGAAATTCCAGTGACTAAGTGATGTAGAAAACATCTTGGCGTACATATGTATTGTTGCCAATGTTTGTAATGTGCTCTAACTAAGCAGGATTGTCTTATCTAATCTCTACGGTCTAGAGATATGTGTACTGCTATATGTACTGTATGTATGTACGGTACTTTAAACAGCAAGTTCAGCCTTCTTCAATGTTAGATAATGAGAAGAACTGTTCATTGTCTCACATATGATAACCCAAAGCCCTTCCGTAGCCTCATGGTAGCCTCTTAAACTTGCACTCATCCTGCGAGATATGCAACCCGCTACAACATTTTCTATAGTACAGCCGTAACTATGACGTAAAAGATACGGGACAAGTTGCATATCTCGCAGGATGATCACGAGTTTGCGGGGCTACGCAAGGGCTTTGGGTCATCATAATATGTGAGTTTATGAAGTTCTTCTCATTATCTAACATTGTAGAAGCCATCTTGTAACCCCTGAACTTACTGTTTAATGTAGCACAACACAAGTCGTCAAGGCAAGTCCAAGTCACACATTAGCAATCATCCTCAGCCCATTCATTTCTACTACAACTCACGTTCATTTATTTATTGTCAATCAAAGACAGGCTTGCGCCCAATACATACCTAAATCATCTTTATTGTTTTGATATTATATCAAATAAGGAATCTAATGAAAACAAAATCATTTTAAAATTGTAAAATGTGCATGTTTTTGACTTTATACTTAAAATTATTGCAAGCAGTGTACCAAACTTTGCTCTCGCGTTTTTTTTTTTTTTTTTTTTTTTTTTTTTGTCAAAACTAAAATATGAACCCTTTCTGATGAAACATATACGAGAGAGCGAGCGAATGTTTCTCCAAACAAACATCAGAGGGAGAGTTTTTCCCCCCTTGTCTCCCCTCAACCCTAAGTACAATTACCAACATGAAAGTCAATTAAACTAGGGGTTGCTTCATAAACCTTGCTTGGGGTTGCTTGATACTATGTTGATACTATGTTTAATTTTTTTGTCCTGCTCGCTCGGGACCTCAGGGAATACACACTTCGTAAGCTCATGGTCGCGAGAGAAACACTTTTTTTTTTTTTTTTTTTTTTTTTTTTTTTTTTTTTTTTTTTTTACTAAAATCAGTCGTGACTAAGTTGGCATTTACCTTTATAAACCATGGAAAACTTGAATTATATTTCAAAAATCTCTTAAAGGAAAAGTGGTTGACAAAAAAGCTAGTCACATGTAACCAGTAGCAAGTGCCAATATATTTGTGAAAATAAATCAGTAAAATAAATTTATTGATAAAATAAATAAACTTACTTTCTTACGATGTCACAATTCAGTGCAGCCAATATTTATGCTAAAACTACATAAATGACGTAACATTTTATTTATACGTCCTAACACAGACATATTGAATATGATGCAGAAAAATAACCTGTCTGTGAGATTTACCTGACAAATTCCAATAAATTGATTTGCCTTGATTATTGATCTGAGCCTATACTGAAGTACACAATTAAGGACTTGAGCTTTGTTTTGAACCACAAATATATAGTCAAGTCACTACTTAACACGTGCAGTCACTGTAGCTACTATATAGTCAATCTGCTACTATGTTACTCTCGCAAACATCTTGGCGCAAGTTAAAGTCACCCAGTCCGGTGTTTGTGTTAACAGAGAAATAAGTTTTGTCCAACCTGTCGAGCCTCGAGTGCAGATAAATCTATTTGTCGTGATGTTTGTTGAGTGTGGCCGAGAGAGAGAGAGAGAGAGAGAGAGAGAGAGAGAGAGAGAGACTTATGAGCCCAAAGTCAACACAAAGTCTGAGCATACAGACACAAATGTCACTTCTTGCCTGGTCTACACATGTACACTGTACACACACACAAATATCACTTGCGCACCTCGACAGTCATGATACAAACTGAGATTTACTTCAGGAAACATCTCAGCTCTAATTTGTTATTATTGAGACACTCTGTAGTATACTACGCTATCTGTCTGTCTATTTGTTTATTTTAAATCTTAGTTCAAAGTAAAATACACTGTATGTATGTACCTATAACGTGGCTAGAAATTAACCAACGGCAAAAAAAAAAAAAAAAAAAAAAAAAAGGAATAATAATAAATAAAAATAAAAACATAATAACTTTATTCTGCAGATTTATAAAGTTAAATTGTCTGAAGTCGGCTCTAAAACTTGCCTGACTAAAGTGTCATACTCATATCATATGTCATAATGTAAGCTAACTACTCTTTCGTTTGACAATACAAAAGTTACGAGGCACTACACAGCATCACCTGCGTGCCTACACGTTGCCACGGTTTATCTAGCATAGCATGGTGAATGCCGGGTTGTGATGGCTTGTCAGTGCGGTAAAGATGCAGTAACATAATATTATTGCAATCAAATAACATAATAATAATAATAAAAATTGTACTAAAAAATACCGGAGCTACAGTTTTACTTACTCGTGCCTCCCTTATTCTTGTGCACATTTTCTAGTTTTCTTTTCTGATATTTAAAATGTGAATAAAACATTTCTTAATATTTCTTCTCTTCTTCTTTTTTACTTTAACATAACCATAAATTTATTTTGAGTGTTTGAAACGTTCGCTTTCCCCCTCTTGTTTTTTTAAAAATTTATTTCATTTTGAAATATGTTAAAAAATTTAATATTGTTCTCAAAATTACGAGAACATAATCATAATCAAAGCTATCAAAACTGTATTGAGGGAGGGAGGGGATATGATCAGATTTTTTATTTAATGAAATTCACTTCAATAATAAAACTGAATACGGCGGCGTGTGAGGAAGTAGGGGAGAGAGAGAGAGAGAAGACATAAAAAACTACTTTGTTTTCAAGACGGCAGAATAATGAAAGTTACACGTGTTCCTTTGTCATTGAGAAATGTGAGAGAGAGAGAGAGAGAGAGAGAGAGAGAGAGAGAGAGAGAGAGAGAGAGAGAGAGAGTCGAGGGGGCACCACTTACAATAGCAATTCTTCATTGCACTCTTTTTTATGTATTTAATTTTGGCGATACTTTCAAACATCACTTTGTAATGATACCTGCAATAATGTTCTTTTCTTTTCTTGTCGATACTGTTTATAAACTTGTGCAAAATACAATACGGATAAATGTTTATATTATTATTATTATAATTTTTATTTTTGAAAAATCTTTGAAAAAGTAATAAGTTTTAAAAGGACGTTTGAAAAAAAATAGTATGCAATTGGTAATAATTAATAAGTTTATAAGTCAACTGAATTTCTCATTTGCAAAAATAGAAATTTTGGATTTATAAAGAGCATGCTATAGTGCACTATATTTGCTAACATATCAAAATTTTGATATTTTGATACAAGCAAAGATCGGTATAAAGCAGCTTTCTCCGACAACGTAGAATTCTCGGTAAATTGACATGTTTTGATTCTTTCAAAAATGAACATACGTCGATTTATTTAGAATTTCATCCCCTTTGAGAAACCTGCTTTATATCGCTACAGTTCTGCACATAAAAATTAGACGATTTGATAGCGATGGTAAAAACATCGAAACATCGTATCGAAGTCGATGATGATTTTAATGAGAAAAAGAGAGAGAGAGAGAGAGAGAGAGAGAGAGAGAGAGAGAGAGAGAGAGAGAGAGAGAAGACAAAGTTCTCTACAGCATGGAGCATAACGAGGCACGAGAAGCATATTTCTCTCTCTCTCTCTCTCTCTCTCTCTCTCTCTCTCTCTCTCTCTCTCTCTCTCTCTCTCTCTCTCTCTCAAAACAGACAAAAACATAAAGCTTCTACTTCTCACAAAATACATAATGCATTATGACTTTCGCACGTAAAATATTTTTATGATGTAAGAACCATTTTTTAAACATAAAATTGTTATATTACTTTTGTATATTTTTAAATTAAAACTGTAAGATTTGCTTGTATAAAATGACTTGGAGATTTGATTAATGAAAAAAGTTACATTTATTTATTTATTTTGTCAAAGTTAGACAAGACAAATGAAACAAAATAAATTAAATAATAAATTACATTTTTGTGGAAACTACATTAGATATTTTATGTCGCTTTGTGTTGACGAAATGTTTGCAATTGTTGGTTTGAAATATTTTGCAGATTGTTCGCCAGAGAGCACACAGTATTGTAGTACACACGGTCTATCACCACAACTACAAGCAAAACTAAATCATATATATTTATATTATACTGCAGTTTAAAGTTGTATAAATTATAAAAATTAAAAGTATATATAAAATAACTGAAATATATAATAAGGCTCCTTTCTGTAGTTGTCTGAATATCTATAATAAATTGCCATTGGATACGAGAAGACAAAATTATTTAGTAGCATTTAAAAAATAACTAAATGTTTTCCTATTAAATAAACAGTATTACTCAATTAATCAATATATGAATGATGAAACAATTTAAATACAATTTGTAATTTTATACATAAGTTTATTGTCGTTGTTTTGTTTTATCTTAACTTATAAGGCTCCACTAATTTAACATTGCGTTTATGAAGTTTTTTTTTTCTCGATATTTTGAGAAAACTGGTGCACTGATTTAGGAGATATTTAAGTAAGGAATACTAGACGTACTTTTACGTGGTTTAAGGTTAAGACATACAAACTTTTAAATAATTTTTAAACCGTAAATATCGACTATGTACTGTACTATGTATACTATTATTATTATACTATTATTATTATTATTATTATGTGTACTATAAGCAGGGCTAAAAGTAAGCCGGAGCTATCCGGAGCTGAGCTCCGGTAAAAAGTTGAAAATTTAACCTTGCGCTTATGGGAGCTCCGGAGCTATATTCAGTTTTTTAGCATTGATAGCTCCGGTAAAATTTTTTTTCTACTTTAAGCCCTGACTATGAGTACTATGTATACTGTACTTATGTACGTATAGTTGATGATTGCATGATGCACTGCAAGATAAAATTACTTCAGTGTTGCTAACTTGGCACACAGTGTTGTGAGTGCAATTTTATATTTGATAATTAATAATTTATACATGATGTAGCCAGCAGGCATTTGTATGTGCAGCTGTAATGTGGGCGCCTTAAGCCTGGATTACTTTTACACCATGCTGTGTGTGTGTGTGTCTAATAGCTAGGGTAATTTGTAGTGGAGGAGGGAGCCAGCCAGGCAGCCAGGTTATGACTAGCTTCTCTCTACCCTAGGTCTCTGTCTCCTTTCAATTTCTCTGTCTCAAACACTAAATATCTCCTGTATTCTCTCTCTGTCTCTGTCTCTGTCTCTGTCTCTGTCTCTGTCTCTGTCTCTGTCTCTGTCTCCTTTCAATTTCTCTGTCTCAAACACTAAATATCTCCTGTTATTCTCTCTCTCTCTCTCTCTCTCTCTCCAACCTGTGATGTGATGACAATCACACTTTGGTACATCATAAAATTAAGTAAATAGAACAACTTAATCAAAATATTTATTCGACTCTAAGCCAGTAAATGCTCATGTTAAACACACAAATACACGAATTTTACACACAAAAACACGCAAAATAAATGAAGTAACTTGTTAGATGATTACTTACGTAATATTATTGATGTTTTCATACATCGGATCTACACAATAAACTGACAATTAAAAATTTATCACTTACTGCAAGCTTATATAGAAAGCTTTAGAAACTTGATATTTGAAAATTTTAATTTTGATACTCTCTCTCTCTCTCTCTATCTCTCGTTACCGTTATTTTGAAAGTATACTTAAAAAAATTATTTATGTATATTTTGAACACGATTAATGCATTTATTACAAAACATAAAATTAAAATTACCTCACAATATTTATTACCATAATTTAAAAAAAAAAAAGGTTGCCATAACACACAACATAAAATGTTGGGTATAAGTTTTCATAAACATTAAAACTGGTAATAACAAAAAGTTGCAGTCAGTATGCATATGCAATGAGGCAGCGAGAGAGATAACGTAAGTACACTGAAAGAAGAGACATGTCACATGTGCGCTGTATAGGGTGCCATATTTCTACCAGCATTTACACTTACACACGAAAGAAAAAGAAAGAAATGGAAGAAAATTCTTTACTTAAAAAAATCATACTTATGATAAATGTTCAGTTAAAACAGTGGAGATGTTACAAATGTGTTGTATGTCTGCGGACCAACAACATGATTACATTGATCACTCGCTCCCTTTGAATTCTAAAAAATACCGACTGTAACGTCGCCAAATTTAATCATTTATTTGATTGTTTATTAAGTTACTGACATAATTACTGTTATTTTGTTTTAGCAAGAAAATTGCTAAGCTGCTGCTCATCAACAAATATTTTTACGGTTAGCTTAGCTTACCAAACAATTATAAAGAAAAAAAGGTCAAAGTTTGTCTTGTGCGGATCAATGTTATTTATTGCTCCAGTATGGCGTCGAAGCGTATTCTCACGTGTCTCCAAGCACACACACACAATATAGCAATATCTCTCTCTCTCTCTCAGTGTGGCTTGGCGGCACGTCACCTGGGAGCTAGGGTGTTGTGAGGTAACGTCGAGTGTTACCCCTGGGACTTGACAACATTTGCTGCGAGAAATTTACATAACAATGTCAGCGCACTATCAGCCACACTGGCTCCAGTAGATAGTTGATACTACAGCACAGCCATGATCTGACTTATACTTAACTTACGTATACGTTATATACTTATTACTTATTGTTATTATACTTTGATAGATACGTGATATAGTCAATGTCATTGTTAAACACAAGTTTCACTATATATCAGCACTATCAGCCACACTGACTCCAGGATAGTTGATACTACAGCACAGCCATGATCTGACTTATACTTAACTTACGTATACGTTATATACTTATTACTTATTGTTATTATACTTTGATAGATACGTGATATAGTCAATGTCATTGTTAAACACAAGATTATTATACATTTGATAAATATGATCAAATGTAAGTAAATAAATGCAGAAATTGTATCACAAGAGCCAAAGTGAAATCAGCACACAAAATGCCCATGCGTCTTGTGGTATGCTCTGTTTATTTGGCCTTCAAATATATTTCTGTTTAATAAGCCCACGTTTTTTATGTCACTTTTTTTAGTAAATAACAATTGTTACCTGCTTTTAAAATTATAATAGAGAGAGAGAGAGAGAGAGAGAGAGAGAGAGAGAGAGAGAGAGAGAGAGAGAGAGAGAGAGAGAGAGAGAGAGAGAGAGAGAGAGAGAGAGAGAGAGAGAGAGAGAGAGAATAGTGAATTGCAAACACTATAGTATACTGCTATTTTAAGCCACAACAATTCAAGTTATTGAAAGGTAATTAAAATGATTTTCTATATGCACAAATCCAGAGTTATAAAATACCTTTTTTTTAAATACGATATTAATAGAGCCTTTAAAAATAAAAATTTAACTATCATTCAATATAAATAAAAGACAAAGGCCAGTAGCTGTGACCACCTCACTTACAGTACGTGCCGTGATTGATATTTGTCATGCAATATTATTCTCTCTCTCTCTCTCTCTCTCTCTCTCTCTCTCTCTCTCTCTCTCTCTCTCGCTAATCCCGCTATCTCTCTCGAACGTGTCACGTCCCTTCTCTGAAGCATTACTACCCTCACTCCCTCAGTCAGTGTAAAGAGGATTTGCAATGATTGTAATTATCACAAATGTGAGCACCGTACGTCTGATGAGCAAACTTCACAGCCACACATAGTATTGGTATGATTATTTATTTATAGTATTAAATATTATTTCGATGAAAATAATAACAAAAACAGTGAAAATTTGTGGGAATTACACAAATATGAAGATTTGAAATGGAATTCATGAAGTTATTGAGCTGTAAATATCTGATTTCACTTATGTGTTCAATTTCAGCCTATATACGACAGTGAGCTTTTCTTAGCGCAGGGATTAAGTTTAGACCGCAGTGGACGTTATTGCGGTGCTGGAATTAGAGCTGACCGCTCTCCTATGCTTTGAAGTTTCAAGTATTGGCAAGACGAATGGAGTGTGGAACATTGCTCAGCATTATTTATAGGACGAAAGTAGTTTTTGGCTTTTTTATTTGCAATATTAGCTTATTTTTATCATTGTTCTTACATACTTGAAAATCAAGCTGTTAACAGCATCACTGCTCTCAAAAAAGTTGCTAAGTATTTTTAAAGTTTCAAAATGTGTTATTTTCTCATTCTAGCCCGTGTTATTTAGTGCTCACTTATGGCGTCGACTTTTATGAATGCAACCAACCTATATATTGCAGTGAGAATGTGGAGACCAACGTTAGACTATGCTAGACAATATTTGATAATGCTAGACTATGTTAAGGGCTATGTTAGACAATGTTAAGACTGTTTTACCTTGTGGTGGAGGTGAAGGACAAGGTCTGCAGTACTCGCGGTCAGGACTGGTGTATAGCTTGCAGCAGGCCTCTGCTCCAGGCTCGAGGTAGGCCTTGGAGTCACGTGGGTCACTGTACGCCTCGAATATCTCTAACTGTAACATACAACATTAAGTAAGTAACACGCCGAAACATGATCATAAAAATATATCTCATAGCACAGTTTTCAATATATTTTAATGCAGTTTGTAATCTTATCAAACCTTCTTAATTACAATGTCTACAACATAAACATACGAGAGTGGGTGGGTTGTATTACGTCGCACGTTGTACTGTACTGTACAAGTACAGGTGTATGTAACTAATTGTGATTGTGATTGGCAGCTAGGGCCAAGGTGAGGTCGTGGATTATCCTTGTTTGTAATCCAATTGTATGTAAGTAAGTACCTAAGTAAGTAAGCAAGTACTTGCCATGTGCAGAGGCTTCACTTCACACCTGACCTGATCACGTGACCGCTGTCATAACAATGACATTAACATATCTGAACTTTGCTAATATTTCTCATAACAATAATGTTGTTCATAAACCCTGTTTTCTTGCACAGAAAAATGCGCATTCCATTTGATTAACGATAGCCGATCGTCATTTTAGTAGCAGAAAACAGGGTTTACGAACAGTATTAATAATAGTGAAAATTTAGCGCGAATTTTTGAATAGTAAAATATATTACAAGAATCGTGTGTACACTCCTCCCGAATAAATGTGACCGGTCGCGTTAAAGTTTCCTCATATATTTAACATTTGGAGACATGAACGCTGCGCTCAGATTTATGTATTAAATACCAAATATAATTTATGTTATACTGAATAATAATTATGTAACATAGCATAAACATAATTATGCTGCATATTTATGCAAAACATCAACGTTACTGATGCTATGTAACGTAAGAGAGCACAATATGTTACGTAATTACTGCATAGCCAATAAACAATAATAAAAAACATTTATAATAAACAACCCTATTTTATAAATATTTAAGTAGATAATTATTTATAAATTAAGATTAGTTAGTGTTACTTTGATTGCACGCAACGTACAGAGGTAATTACGCACACCTGGCGTGTCACCTGTACACTAAGTAAGTACATAATATTATACATATAAATTATTATTTTAATTATCTCGGCACAAATTAAGCACGAGCTGATGCAAGATAAAACATGGTGCGATCTTATCTCCTAATGTACGACAACAAAAAAATTACTAAATTAATTTCTCCCCCCCCTCTCTTTCTCTCCCTCTCTCTCACTTAATTGTAAGTTATTTTTCATCCCTAAAATGTTTTTCTTAGGTAATGATTTTTAACTTACAAAATAAATTAAGAAGAAATAAAAAACTTCCCTTCTCGCTCACTTAATATCCCCTTATTTTAATATTAATTGACAAATTTATTTTAATTTTATCGTCTCACAGTTTACTACGGCAAAAGAAATCAATTTGATGGTGATTTTGAATAAATTAATTAAAAATACCTAATTAATGACTTACTGTAGAAATTTTTCATTGCAGCTCTTATTTTTTCTTTTTACGTGTTATTACTTTAACGTTATTAGTTTCTTATTATTAATTTCCATGATTGTTTCTATTTTATGTTTAGTGAAGTATATATTCTACAGCAATGTTCTAATGTCAAAACTAATTAACAAAACAAAAACTTTAATTGCAACCATTGCGAACATTTTTTTTAGCAGCAATATTTATGAGGCTGTGGTTGAAAACGCGATAAAAATATTAAAAAAAAAAAAAAATTTAAATGTAAATTAAAAATTATGGTTATTTACACGGAAAGTATAAATTACGTAATTTATGCTGCATAAATCTATATAGCATAAATGTTGCTAAATTAGAACAACATAAATAATTATGCTATATTGAACAAATTGTGCTGAAAGTGAGCTAGCATAATTAAATATAATTATGACTTATTTATTTTTAAGTAATTTGAAGATTTTTGTTTTATTATTGTATACTAATGTTTGAAAGTGTAATTGATTCGTGTCTCCAAAAATCGTTATTTTGTGGTTAAGGTGTTAGGTACATTTTATTATGTATGATGTATGCACATTATAGTAATGTATACTTCTGCTCAAGGTTGACAAAATACGGTTGACAAAGTATTTCTGCAGCCTCAATAAAGTTATGTTATTCTATTAATATCATTGTTATGATTCTAACATCAATATTTTTATGTATGATCTGGAAACACAAAGATTTCTGAGTTATTTGTATTGTATCTGAGCCTATAAGCAATATTTAAAACTGGTAGTAGATTTGCCATATATGCGTATATTTGATATGGCAAGTTATTACATTGTGATATCGCAATAATGTGTTTTATATAAATATACCGCGAACCAAACCAGGGGCGATACCATATAGATATCATCGTAAAAATAAAACACGATCAAAATCTCGGATATTCCAATATCTATGTGGCCGCCGGCGTGCGACCTTTTCTCTCCCCTCGTCTCTCTCTCTCTCTCTCTCTCTCTCAGGCCCAGTGAAGCGACACCCATATACAGTCTCTCTCTCTCTCTCTCTCTCTCTCTCTCTCTCTCTACAATTACCGATGCCCACTGACTCGACTAAAACACTCTAATAGCCGCACAATCCAGGGGGGAAAATACGACTTTGTAATTAAAAAATACACGGAGAAAAATATCAAGACGAGGTGCTAAATACAACTGTAGCACAGACGACTAAACTGTGACATGTTATGCTGTGCAGCACAGTTATTCACCTGTGCAACATAATATTTTGTTGTGGGACGTCTACTGCACACACAAAAATAACTGCGTAACAATTATGCTAGCTCAATGCAGAAATATATTTATGCTATTGTACAGTGATTATATACTATTCAGCATAATTACTTATGTCATTAGTTATTACAAAACAGCAACATACTTTTTGCCTTTTTTTGCTCAAAAAATAAGAAAAAATACACATAAAAATAAGGAAAGTGCACAAAAAGTTAAAAAAAAAATGTAAATGAGGCGGGTGGGTAATAATTGTAGTTAGTACAGCCAGGAAACAAGATTTGAAATATTTTGTTTCGATAAAAACATTGCACTATGATTTGTAGTTATCGTTATCAAAAGGATTATAGCATCGTTACAGAAATGTGCGTATTTAACCCAAGACAGCGGAAATATGACGTCAACAAAATGTGGACTGATTAAATAATAGTAATAATAACAGTAAATATAAAAGCCATAAAAATGTTAAGGGTAAATTGAGGGAATAGCCAAAGTTAAAGTTATCGAGTTAAATACGACTAAAGAGTTAATATAGACGGCTTATGTCTTAAAATATAAAAATAAAACTTGCAAACTTTATGATGCTATATTTGAAAGTTAACAGTAACAGCTACCTATGATACCCGTGACCATCAGATAAGAGAGAGTAAGAATAAGAATAAGATTTCTTTATTGACCCAGGCAGTTCATAGTAACATGTGTTACAACAAGCGTTGGTCCTGTCACAAAAATATTTACAATAAATTATAATTAAATATATAATTATTTTAAATTACTTTCATAAAATGTCATAAAAGAATAAAAATAAAAAATAATAATAATAAAAGAAAAACATAAAAAAAGCAAAATACATTATATGTCAGGGTACTGATTATTAAATGGAAACAAAATATTGAAACTATAGAAATTGAACGGTACATTAAGTAAATAATTGCAGTTTAGTCTGCAGTATAAAATTGTAGATTTGTATGTGTAGTATGCATAAGAACATCAATATCATCAATTTTTAAATTGGGATCATAAAATTCAGCTAAAGTGTAATATTACTTAAATATATTGGAATATAAATATATTCCTTAGTATTATAATTATTGAAATTAACATGGGCTCTTATGGAACTAACACAACCATAATTTGAAAACTAGCATGATGATGACTTCTAAATTTAAAACATTTATAAAGATAGCTAGCTTATCCTAATGTATCACTGGGCAAATTTTCTTTTTTTTTTCTTTTTTAGAACTTTTTAGACAGTAAGGTGGTTTCATTCATGTTAAAGTCGACGTTATAAGTGAGTACTAAATAACATTGGCTGGTATAGGAAAATGACACCTTTTTCCAGTTTAAAAATACTTCGCAATTTTTTTGAGAGCATTGATGTTGTTAACAGATTGAATTAGTACCTCAAGTATGCAAGAAAAATAATAATGACAAAAAAATAGCTAATTTCCCAAAGAAAATACCCCCCAAAAAATACCCCAAAACTAGGTTTGTCCTATGCTGATCAATGTTATTAATTGCTTAAGAAGAGCACCGAAAAGCACTCAGAATGACGTCATGCGTACACACCCTATAGCCGCAGTAGCTGATTCTCCACCTCAACGTTAGGTAACGACCACACGACTGGTAAATATTGTGTTTTTCTCTCCGTGTAATTAGTTTTGGCCGTGTAACTGATGCACAACATGCGGCTCGTTGCGAGGATAAGTCAATTGAAATACAAAACACGTGCTGTGTATTGTACTGATTTAATCTAACATCCAAATTATTATGTACGTAGTTTTTGTCTTGCGAGATAACGCTACAATGTGAACCATAAGCCGCTAACTTAAGTCTAAATAATTATCTGCATAAAAAACTGACTTGCTCTTGTGCATTGTTTTTGTGTTGCAAATAGGAGAGAAATCGTGCAAACATAAATACGCAATGTGATCGAGAACTAGATATCTTTACAAAATATATACTTAAATTAGAGTTTTTACAAACTTTAAGCCATAGACCACATAAAACAATTTGTGCTTTTTAATGAATAAACACGAATTGGGATCTTCAAAACTTATGACAATTTTTACCAGAATGTTAATGTAGCCCCACGAGAGAGCGTGAAAATACTGTAAAGTATGCAATATGCGTGAATATTCATGTTTCTGACGTCAAAAACATGCAAAAATTAGTAAAAAAAAAAAAGTTGTGCGGGTTGCATATATCAAAATTTTCTGATCACTGCTACGGCCAAACTAAAGTTATTTATGTAAGTCCCATCAAGTGTTTTGTGATATAAATGCTTATGTTTTCTTCTGTGGTCTATTCCTTTAAAGTTTAAGGGTATCCTATAGTCGCGACAAAAAGATAAGCCATGAGATGAGAGCCTCATACATAAACATATTACGTCACTTCTGTAGCCTCACAACCTAGGGAGACAACTTGAGCAACTCATGACGTCACTGAAGTCCAGGTGTGCACTACAAATTGTAGCGCGGGCTGCCTACTTTACAAGTTGTCTCCAAGTCTGTGAGGTGACACATAATATGTGTTGATGTCACATTGAGGAGTCTGGTTTCAGTACATAATAATAAATATTCTTTAAATAATATCTTTAAAAAACCAGTTTAATTAACCAAAACTTAGTTCCATCATGCAATAATATTCGATATGTATTCTTATACGAGAAAATTTTCATTGTTGCGCAAGTGTTACTTCATTACAATATTATTTGTTGATGAAATAATCGTAAAACGGCTTCCTATAATAGAGACAATAAAAAATGATAAACCAGTTTTTAAATATTTAATAACGCGCGAGAGTTAGATAGTTTTAAATAACATCGTAAAATAAAATGAAATTTAGATAAAGTTTATCACACTTAAATGCGTATTTAAAAATGTAATATTCTTTTTATCTTCATTTCAATAAAATTAAGCTCTTTACTTTTTTTAGTCTTTTTTTTCTCTCCCATTGTTAACGCAGGCGGCTTGTAGTTTTATCGAAACTTTTTCCTAACTTGCTCCAACTTTTTTTTTAAGTAAACTTTTTATCAACGTAATAATTAAAACAGAGACAAAATCTCATGGATAAAAATTAACTTCGCTTTCTGACTCTTTTTTTTTTTTTTTTTTTTTTTTTTTTTATCAAGTTAAAAGTTTTCATTCACGGGTGAATAATTTGACACGTAACTTGAAAATATTTCAATCCAGTGCTCGCGCGCGTCTCTTTCTCGCTAAATTTATCGTTCCTAGTCGGGCCTCACAGTTTATTTTTTAACTTTTTTTATAGCAAGCAAAGTTTACTGAAGTTCTGACAGAGAGTTGTTTCTTGCCTAGCTACGTGAACTAGAGTTTCTAAGGTTTATTTTGTCACAGAAAGCTAATGTCGGACTGTGCACACACGATAAAACTGAAGAGTTAGCTACGATGACAAAATGTAGCCAAATTACTAAATTGGAATTTTACTAAAATAGTTGAAATTAAAGCCATAGACCACATAAAACAACATGTACTTTTTAATGGATAAACACGAAATGGGATCTTCAAAACTGATGACAATTTTTACCAGAATGTTATTTAAGCCTCACCAGAGAGCGTGAAAAAACTGTAAAGTATGCAATTTGCGTGAAAATTCATGTTTGTGACGTCAGAAACATGCAAAAATTAGTATGAAAATGTTGTGCGTGTTGCATAAATCGAATTTTCTGATCATTGCTACGGGGCTACTGTTGGGTCTTGAAACAAACTAATGTTATTTATGTAAATCCCACACGGAACGAAAAATCTCCCAACTCCAGGTATAAAGCTAGTATAACTATCCTGTGTTTTGCAATAGGTACAATTCTTACCTGTATCTAGCAGGTCGCTATACTAACCTCGCGCCTACCTGGTGTAAGGAGGAATAAACTAAAGGTAAGGAGGTGTAGACTCCCGATCGGGTGGAATTGTATCCTCACGAAAAGTATAGAGGCAAGCACTATAATACTTAGATTTAGTTTTTAACCGCAAAATGGCGTGAAAGGCGTTAAATAAAATTATAAATATTTTTTTGAAAGATATATAAATTGATTTTGTTGCTTGCGTTAATTGTTCAACGCCAAATATTAAATGATTATTTTATTAAAGCATCAATAATAATTTTTTTAGGGAAATAAATATAGCGCTTTTATTAATATTACATTTTAGTAATTTTGTATTACTATTGATAATGATAAATACATAATAAATTATACCGGGGACTTGGGATCATAATATTGTGTGGCTGTTGCTGCAGATCTCGGGTGGTCGATGAAATTTTTTTAATTAAAGACATAATTTATTTACTGAGCCTAGCTATTTTGAGGTCTATCCTTAGATGCGATTACTTCATTTTTCTTTTTTGGATAAAAAATTTACTATTCATTAATTTTTTATGATACATTTGTTAAGTTAAAAAATAAAAGCAATGTTATAAAGCTGGTACTTTTAATTAAATTGTTTATTTCTTTGCCTCCGACAATGTCACAAAGAATAGGCATTTTAGTGAAAATCGGCTGCTTTTCGTGGTGGCCATTTTTTGTCGCTAAACTAGATCGAAGCACGCGGCAGATGTAGTACAGCCCGCGCTGGCAGTCAGGTGCCGCACCTCCTAGATCTCAGGTGACATAAAAACTATACTGACGCTAGGTACCGCTCCTCCTACATCACAGGTGGCATAACATCCAGCGCTAGGGATTTGGCGTCACTTATGCTAGAGACACAGGTTACTCAATAATACTCAGATCTTGCGCGCATGTACTAGGGCGCGGGCTTATTTGCGTTAGTATACTTATGTACTTAGATTTAACACATCATTTTTTTCCGTGCATCAAGTGTTTTGTGATATAAATGCTTATGTTTTTCTCCGGTCTATTCCTTTAAGGAAAACAAAAGCTTGAAGGCTCATTAAGCTACAGTAAAAATTTTAACATTGAGAAATAATTGTAACTTTAGTTATAGCTGCTTCATTGCCTCATAAGGAAGCATGTTAAATGTAGACAGGAACACAAAGTCGTCTGCTAGCACTTTGTTAGTATTGTTGCATAACCCGTTTTATTTATACATAATACATATATACGTATATATATATATATATATATATATATATATATATATATATATATATATATATATATATATATATATATATATATATATATATATATATATATATATATATATATATATACTTTTATTTGCTCTCTCTCTCTCTCTCTCTCCTCTCTCTCTACATTGTTTTAATTCAGACACACATAAAAGCAAGCTTCAAAACCAATATCACCTCCCCCCCCCCCCCCTGACCAGCGCTCGTGGCTGCAGCACGCTGATTTTGCAAGTCAAACTGTTAAAAAAAAAAAAAAAAAAACTTGCGGCGCATAGCAGTCCCCACAGTTTCACTGCAATAATAACGACGAGCTAAAATGCTAACAATTTCCCTGAAGCATTTTTGTTTATATTAAAAAACCCAAGAAGCAAAAGGTTTAAGACATTTGATATTATACTTATAAAAATTTACATTAAAAATGCCTGCTTTTACTTTGGCTCAAGAAATACTGGGGGACTTCTTGATTGGAATTCTTTAGTTTTTGCAATTTTTGTTCTCAAATTTTAAAAGCATTTTAGTTTTCTTTATATTTTGCTTTGTTTGTCGATGAAGCTTGACATTGTGAGGTCGCTGTTGTTTATAATTATAGCTCAGGTTTTTGTTTGAAGATCTCGTCTCGTGCTCTCACATAAAAGTCATTCAGACCATGCGGGGGGTCAGTAAGCACCCCTCGGCTGTGCATCACCCAATATATGATAATAACATTGCAAGCTTTATATTGACAAGAGCTTGCGCTTCGACGCCATGTTGGAGTAGAAAATAACATTGAAAAACATAGGAGAAAAACATTATAATTAAAATTTGACTGACATTATGACTGAACTACTGAATATTGCTGAACTACTCAGGTTTTTGTTTTGAAATAAACTGAAAAAACTTCATTTTTTTTTTAAGTTTTCCCAAAGTGAAATTGTTATTACCACATGGACAAAAATAAACACGTACTCGTGAATACGTATTTCAGCACAATTTGTTCCATACAGCAGAATGTTATGCTACACTGCATAATAACTATGTTACATAGCATAGCATTTCGTATATAAATACGTATTATTTATGTTGTTCTAATTTGGAATTAATTGTGCTATCATGACATTTTTCTCTGTGCACAATGGATTATAGTTATATCAACTTTATATATATTTATTCACAGCAAGGTCAAATTATATATGTAATTAATGCTGTATTTATGTCATTATAGCATAAATGATGCTAAATTAGAACAACATAAATAATTATGTTGTACATCACAATATTTATGCTATGTAGCATAGTCATTATGCAGTATAGCATAAATTATGCTGTATTGAAGAAATTGTGCTGAAAATGAGCTAGCATAATTATTACATAGTTGTTTCCATGTGAGAAAGAGAATTTCGTTATTCAATTTTTTAAATTTATTTTATCCTGGAAGTTACGAACATTATTTTTTGTTGCACCAATGTGATTTTGAACCCCAGTACACGTAAGTACGTACGTCTCCAGCTGACTATGCAGTACCTCCTAGTGTGGTATACTCCTAATAGTCATCCACTTACATCAATTATCACCACAATGAAGATGGGCTACATATATACAGTTCACCACTACTAACTTGTCAAGACGATGACGTCACTGACCTCATTGTATAACGAAGCCTTGCAAATAGCAAGTACTCGAGCAATAATTGAGATATGTACTGTACGTCACTTTGTCTTTGATGACGACCTTGGAGACCATCACGTGACCTACTGACCTGCCTAGCCTAACCTAGCCTGGTCTGGTCTACATCTTAGAGACGTACTTATATGTATAAGGTGTATATGTATAAGGTGTATATTAAGTATAAGGTGTATACTATGTATAAGATGTATATGTATAAGGTGTGTATCTAAAATTGACAACATGACCAAAGTAATTAAGAGTAAATAACTTCTTAGTATCATAATTATAAATCTAACATTATTCAATATGTATTGTACCTGACTGTACTGTTAAATAGTTGGGTTAAATTGAGAGGTTGTATACGCCTCATTTCGCCCAATAAAAGCCGTTAATCATTATTAATGACCACGTATAAACTATACTGCTTTGCTCTGAGAAAACTGTGAGTGGTCATAACTCACAAAATACGTTGCTGGTTTACGTATAACTCTAGGCTCACACTGAACACTATACTTTACATACTTTGTATACACAACTAATTTTTATCCTACTTTACATGACATTATCTTTTAATTACCCCCCCCCCCTCCTCCTCCTCTCAGCCCACGTACAGTACAGGCAGTTCTGTTGTTTGTGGACAAGGAAATGCGGGTACATGACTCACATAACAATGCAAAGCTCGCTGCCCGGTACCCGGAACTGAAAATAAACAAAAGAAACACAAAAGGCAACTTCCGATGTTGGTGATGATTTATATTTTGCCCCGTATAGTCGAGGTCTTGCAGCCTTGTTAATTACTGTACTAACAAGTAAGTCTGGGTCACTGAACTTCTACTAATTACTGTTTATTTGTACTGTAGTTAATTAATATCATATTTATTTGGTTCACAGTATCACATTTAATTGCTCTTACTGTGTATCACCAAAAGTTGGTCATTGTTTACAATATCAATTAACAACAACAACAAAAAAAGAAAAAGAAAGAAAAAAAAAATGCAAGTAAAAAAAAAGTTTGTTATATTTTGTGAGGGTGTAGTTACTGACCTGCTCCCCTGTAGGACTGATAGCTGACCAGGCGGAGAGACCAGCGGCAAAACTGTGAGCTCTCTTGTTGACGAAGTCAACTGGCAGACAGTACTCGTCACACAGAGACACCTGCAACATCAACATAAGGTCAATACAAGGTCAAGCAAGGTCAGTACAAGGTCACAGGTCACTCAAGGTGACAACAAGGTCAGTCAATGTCAGTACAAGGTCACTCTCTTACATCAGAGCAGTAGTATCTCATGTACTAATAATCACAAACATGACAGATTTTCCTATAACTACAAATACTTAACTATCGCGATCACAATTTTCAAAGTTTTAAACATTCACATAACGGTTTTTAACTTAAAACAAAGCACTCATAAGTCATACCACTAAACATAAGCAATAATTATTTAAACTAACTCAACTTGGACGTGCCGAACATTTATAATTGCTGATACAAACTAAGCACAATACAATTGGTTTTAAATATATGCAACCTATTTTTATACCAAGGGGAAGACCATTAAATATTTTTAAACCATTACAAAATAAATTTCTGATTACCGGCGTTATTTTGAGAATCAAAATAAAAGTTATTAGCATTTCCAAGTCAAGTTTCCAAGTTTCTGCCTTCATATTGCAGCCCCCAAGTAGCTAGCAAGCTAGCAAGCAAGCAAGGTAAGAAAGGATATTTTAATAGCAAGAGAGAAGATAGATGTATGGAGCCCGCTCGCTCTACAAACATAATATTATGCAAATTTAGATGAGAAGTAAAGCGTGGTAAATTATGAGGCTCTTCCTCTTTGCCAGCTATTAATAATAAATGTTCCCATCTCTTAGGATTACAAATGCACAAGTTTTTACATTATCTTTTCAATATTTATCGCCGTTATTTTGAAATCTAGCTAACAACATTTTAGTGACGTTTGCAATTTTTTACATTATCTTTTCAATATTTAACGCCGTTATTTTGAAATCCTCAGATCCACACTCTAAAAAATTGGTGCATTATTTAAGTTACGAATCCTAACTTATTTAAGATTTTCAATTTTAAGTTATTATGAATAGCTAAAAAAAAAGCATTTTAGCAAATTATTAAAAACAGCTATACTATAGCTATACAAAAATAGCTATTGTTAATAATTTGCTAAAATGCATTATTTTAGCTACTCATAATAACTTAAAAGTGATTATCTTAAATAAGTTAGGATTCGTAATGCACCAAATTTTAGAGTGTGCAGCTAATAAATTTGACAAATATTTTGCAATCATTAGAAAAGTGACGCTACAAATAAAATAAATTACGTAATTTATGCTGCATTTATGTCACGAAAATTTATGCTTAATTAATGTGAATTAGCATAAATATTTCTAGTTTAGTATTGCATAAATAATCATGCTGTACAGTAGATCCTCTTTAACATAGTAACTATTCAATATAGCATAAACTATGTTTTGTTAATGTGTATATATATATATATATATATATATATATATATATATATATATATATATATATATATATATATATATATATATATATATATATATATATATATATATATATATAAACCTGAATCTCTTTAATATTTGTTGTCCACGCAATCAATCACAGTAAAGTTTGGTCAATTTAATTTTGTTATCAAAAGTTGGCACAGAGACAGAAAGTAAGGCAATCTGGCGAGAACTTGCTGCCCGTGTTGTCAGAGTAGCAGCGACGTACAGAACTTACTTACTTACTTTTAATTAACAAGCTTTGCCAAGTCTGTGGGTGGGTGCGTGTGTGGGTGGGTGACTGCGTGCGTGTGTGCGTGCTTGTGGTGGTGACAAATATCATTAGTCAAGGGGGGGGGGGGAGAGAAAGAAGAGAGAGAGAGAGAGAGAGAGAGAGAGAGAGAACTATATTTCAACACCACTATATCGCTGAACAAGATAAGTCTAGAGTTCTAACAAAAAAAAAATCTTTGAACAAAAAGAATTCAAAAAATGTATTTCTCCAACCAGCCACGGCTTAATACCTAGCCCGACATACACCATTAGAAACCGTGGAAACGTTTAGGAAGGCTGGTGCAATCACATCAATCATGTGCGTCGTCACAGAAAGCGTGTAAACATGGCTCGTGCAACGTGTTGTGCTCTCTCTCACACTTGACGTACGCACCCAATAGTGGCTCAAACTTGTGCTCAATGAGGAGTACACACCACTCGGTAAAAAGGTTATTACGGCTCGGCAAGTCACTATAGTTGTTAGTTATCTATTGTAAGCCACATAAATCAAAGCACTCGAGCAGATCGTTGCCAAGTATCAGTTAATCAATATTGATATTAAATTTAGCTAAGACACAATCTGCCGAAACGTACTTTTATTTTCACCTCAACTATTACATTGTCATATTTTATCTTAATTAAGAACTTAAATATCCGAACTTTTCACACAAACAACGTTAATAACAAAATATGGCTCACCTCAGAGCACATTCTTTAATTGACTTTTTAATTTAATTATCTGATACACTCACAAAATAAATGTCTACTGTCAAACCACAGAGAGAGAGAGAGAGAGAGAGAGAGAGAGAGAGAGAGAGAGAGAGAGAGAGAGAGAGAGAGAAGCTCTAAGACATACATTGATTGTGCACCAGTGTATTGTATGTTCACTCAATATTGAAGTTAGTAGAGGCTATAGTATGCTAAGTAGGTACCAGTGATATATATATACCTTAACATTAGTGAATGCTCTGTACCACATTTCACTAGTATACCCATGCTCTACATGGTAAACAGTAAAACATTTCAATTGCATTGTATAACTTTATACACTTTAGGTTTTGATTTATGCACCTGAATGTTTAGAGATAATATTCAGTGTGGACCAGTTTTCAACCACTAGCAGTCAGTTTTGCCAGTGTAGCTCAGTTAGTACGAGATAATACAACATACTTAAAGTTTAATAATTAACCAGCTTCAGCATAAATATTAATATTTAATCATTTAGAAATATGACAAAGTGCTTAATTAATGGATATCAAGATCCTCTTTAATTAGGATGAAAATTTTATGTCAAAGCCTTTGTGTCCCTTGTATGTATCATGTTTGTTTTGTTTTATACATGGTGGCTGTATGTCTGCGCCTTGGGACACACCCAGAGAGACACAGAGAGAACTACACTGAGAGAACGTATACCTAGCGTCTATACATTAGTTAACCAGTGCAGGTGAATATAATACTGATTTACAGTAAAGTACTACCTGGCTAGTTACTTCACCTGTGGTTATCATTGTTATCATCATCCTTTGTACTACCTGGCTAGCTATTTCACCTGTGGTTATCATTATTATAAGATTTACCTTTGTACTACCTGGCTAGCTATTTCACCTGTGGTTATCATTATTATAAGATTTACCTTTGTACTACCTGGCTAGCTATTTCACCTGTGGTTATCATTGTTATAAGATTTACCTTTGTACTACCTGGCTAGCTACTTCACCTGTGGTTATCATTGTTATAAGATTTACCTTTGTACTGACAACATAGAGTCTAATTTGCTCAAGGTTTAACATAAAGTTTGCGCTAGCTACATTTTTTCTTAGTGTAGAGAGAAAGAAAGAGTAAAGGAAAAAGAGAAAGAAAGAGACAGGGATGAAAGACACTAGAGAGAGAGAGAGAGAGAGAGAGAGAGAGAGAGAGAGAGAGAGAGAGAGAGAGAGAGAGTCAATGTTGACAAGCACACAACTTCAAAGACGGACCTGTCGACTGACTCTCAAATTCTTTGCATACATACATACATACATACACATACATACATACTAGGCAGGCAGCTTCGACAACAAAAACCTTTCCTTTCTCTCTGGCATGTGAAGCAAACAGTCTGACTGGAGCACTATTGACTGACTGACTGTTTTCACTACACTGAAACAACCGACAAAATAATGTCACATCCTTGGTACCCTTCTCTATTGTGGTGGTATTCAAGCCTAGGACAGCGGTCCTTTTATATCAAACCAACATCACTACACTGAAACAACCGGCAAAATAATGTGACATCCTTGGCACCCTTCTCTATTGTGGTGGTAGGTAGTTAACTCTCAATCCCCCGTAAGCTGCGACGCTAACTAACTAGTTAAACCGTAGTTAAGTTGTTATTTTGATTGTTGCAACAATTAAAAAAAAGATAACTAAGGTTTAACTAGAGGTTGCAGCTTACAGCCAAATGTTCCTTACATGTCTTACGACTCCCTGTATAAATTGGTAGACAAGCATGGTTCAAGCTTTTTCACTCTAGCGCCTCTAACGATTGGCAGTTAAAACTACTATTACTGATACCATACAATAAAGATTTGAGGTCTTGTTGTCACCTGAGTGCAAGTGGTTATCTCTGTTTACATTATATCGTTTCTAACCTTCAGTCAGCCTTATCTTATCATGGTAGTTCAAATAGTCACCAAACGTATCGCAGTGTTCCCTAGAGAGGGAAATTTAACTCGTGTCCCAAAAACCAGCCAAGGGTCGGAAGACATGTAAGCGACTTTCGTTAACTCTCTTACCTTGCTCAATAAAGGTGAAATTTCATTTAAAAATCATGAGGTGATCGTCTTTTTTTTTCAGTTTGTAGCGCACAAAACATGGATTCCTAACTTCCTTATGTAGAACGAACTATACATTAGTATACTAATTAGTATTATATTATATGTAATATGTATATTACTTATTAGTATGTATTAACGTCTTCTCCTACAAGAATAAAACTACGATTGTTGTTTATTTAATTTTGTAGACATTTATAGTAGTTTACAATAACTGTTAAACTTGTGTTCAATGTTAAAATTACGTCAACTATTATGTACATTGTGTTGTTCATTAATTATACTTAATTATTGTTGCTTGTATAGATATGTTCTTATGTCTCGATCTTGTTCATATGTAATAGAAGCCGTTGTTCTTTCAGTGTGGGAGCACCAAATATTTTACTGAAGAAGTTTTTATGTCCAAATATCACTTGATTGCAATTTTTTGTACAGGAGCCTTTTTTGTCTCTTCTCACAAGTTAAATGAAATTTGAATACCCCCAGGTCCTCTCTCTCTCTCTCTCTCTCTCTCTCTCAGCCTCACTATGCAAATAAGCGTCCTTTGTACGTTTATATACTACAGAAGAAAATGCTCGGAATCAAACATTGGACAAAAAAGTGAACTTACAAAAAAAAATTAAAAAAAAAAAAAAAGTGAAGTTACAACCGCCATGCATTACGAACCACAAATTTAAACTTTGATATCCTGAAATGAAACACAAATTGCAAACAAAAGCCACTACAGTATATAACTAATGCTGTTTGGATGAATGCTGTATGTTCTCTTCTACGCAAATGACGATCAACTTTGGTTATTCAAATGTAAAGCGCATTCTTTGTAGCTAGAAAACAGCAGGTGTTTACGAACAACATGCACTAATGTTAAAGTTATTCAAAGTGCATTATAGAAATTTCAAGAAATAAGCATTTAAAAAAAAAAAAAAAAAAATGAAACTCGTGATCCGTTGCAATTCAACCCTCTATGACATAGACTTTGGTTTTTGGAATATTTTGATGTTTTTGAAAAAGTAAAAAACTGGCATGGCTCAAGGGAGCTATATTTAAACAGTAGCAAGCAAAGTATTGGCAATGTTACTTTGATACCGTAGCACGGAACTATACCACGTATCGGGTCTAATATGTCTTACCCCTGAATTGCCAATGTATTGATATTGAAAGAGAGAGAGAGAGAGAGAGAGAGAGAGAGAGAGAGAGAGAGAGAGAGAGAGAGAGAGAGAGAGAGAGAGAGAGAGAGAGAGAGAGAGAGAGAGAGAGAGAGAGAGAGAGAGAGAGAAGTACGGTACATGATGCGAGTGTGAAATAAAAGCTCAGTTATTTAAATTTAATGTTTCTCTCTCTCTCTCTTTACATAATATAAACGTCTCATTCAAATAAAAAATTTAAAATAACGACGTCTCACATAGTACATATTGCCTCTGATGGTTCAACATGAATGTAATAAAATATAAATATATGTAGGTAGGTAGGTATGTACAAGCGAGAACATCACAATATTTACTGTCTTGGCTTCAGCACGGGGAAATAAGCGTTTTACTTGGAAACCAGACATTACGTAATTTAAGTTGCATTAACTGTAAATCATAATAGCAAACATTTCTCAATTGGAACAGCATAGCTAATTATGCTGTACAACATAATATTTGTGCTATATTATGCTATTTATAATTAGTTATTTTATGCTAGTTTATGTTGTTTCCAGTGAAATATCATTGATTTCTCTTTATTTATTTACTATACATCGTAACTTATGTAAGTTCAGCTTTTTGATATTTTTATTGTTTTCGTGGATACAACCGGTAAATTGCGATAGGTAAACAGTAAGTTGGACAAAGTACTATACATTGTCACCTGATGCAGGTGAAATGTCAGGTAATCTAGGTGAGACACAACTATAGTTTTACCTGCATTAGGTAGTAACAATACCTGCTCCAGGCTAATGTTTACCTGTCACAATTTACAGGTACGCATTATAAGTTGTTGTTGTTTTTTACTTGTTTTGTCGTATAAATAATAAAGAATTTTGTTCTTATTATTGTTAAATATCTATGTATAAACAATTCAATGTCTGAGAGACATCTAACAGCTAGACTAAAGATTTCAGCACCAGCAAGTGTACATACATAACATGACAAAGTATTACGTATGTAAATCTTGTACTTAAGAACTAAGACTAAAGATTTCAGCACCAGCAAGTGTACATACATAACATGACAAAGTATTACGTATGTAAATCTTGTACTTAAGAACTAAGACTAAAGATTTCAGCACCAGCAAGTGTACATACATAACATGACAAAGTATTACGTATGTAAATCTTGTACTTAAGAACTAAGACTAAAGATTTCAGCACCAGCAAGTGTACATACATAACATGACAAAGTATTACGTATGTAAATCTTGTACTTAAGAACTAAGACTAAAGATTTCAGCTCCAGCAAGTGTACATACATAACATGACAAAGTATTACGTATGTAAATCTTGTACTTAAGAACTAAGACTAAAGATTTCAGCACCAGCAAGTGTACATACATAACATGACAAAGTATTACGTATGTAAATCTTGTACAAGCTAATAATGGAGATGTCATAAAAGATCGTCGTTTTCCAATATAGTATAATAAAACGTACTTTACGATCACGAGCGTCGTAATATCCACGTACACTACATTTATATGTAGCTGTACAGTACATGTACATAGGTAAGTGTAAGTAATGTCGTCAATTATATAGTTGACTGACTGCAATAACATTTTGTCACAGTACTGAGTGAGCCTTGCAGCAATGTCACTGTTTGGTTACTGATCTTTTGTTCATTGCTCATTGTTCATTCATTCATTCATTCATTCATTCATTCATTCATTCATTCATTCATTCATTCATTCATTCATTCATTCATTCATTCATTCATTCATTCATTCATTCATTCATTCATTCATTCATTCATTCACTCACTCAATGAATGCATGATACTAAAACAGGATTTAGTCAGTTTAAAAAGCCAATAAATCGATGTCGATTACGATATTTCTAAGATGTATCGATATTACATCGTGATTATTCAATCGTCTTCACAATGACTACTTCAAAATACATAAAAGAGATTCTTGTTTAAAGGTAACGGGTGCTAAGATTTGATAGGCAGCCCGCACGTCCTAGGTACCCGACTATTTGCCTACCCTCCAGGATATCTACATCAATGTCCTTACGTTGCATTTATAACTTCTTTATCTGGGAGCTACTGCAAAATACAACACATTTATTAAACTGAGATTGTCGTCTGTTTAGCTAGCAAATTGTGTGTGTGTGAGAGAGAGAGAGAGAGAGAGAGAGAGAGAGAGAGAGAGAGAGAGAAAGAGAGAAAGAGAGAGAGAGAGAGAGAGAGAAGCATTACAATTATTACGCCCGATGAGTGATAAAGGCAGGTAAGATTGTTAGTATACTTGTTGTATTGTTAATATTATTATTATTATGATATAAAAGAAAGAAACAGATTAACCAAGACACTGTATAATGTATAAGTAACATGCGAAGTCAGGTGATAAGTAAATTGTGCGCCAGCTGTGCTCTCTCTCTCTCGCTCACCCTTGTACACAACAAGCCACGAGGGGACAAACAAACAAACAAACAAAACAAGACTCTCCTCAAAGAACTTCCCTCTCCCTCGCTCTTCTTTGATTTTTAATTAATTTTAATGAGCAATGAACGCTGTCAATAATTAATTTTATATAAATTATATTTTCAATATAGAGAGAACATTAAATATAGAAATCGATATCTCTCAAAGCTCGCTAATTTATTAGACATTTTAATTACACGGACAAAAATTATTACGTAAAAAATGTGTTAGCCGCAACATTTATTGACTAAACATAATTTATGCTATGCTGTAATAATAAACTGTAATTTATGCTATGCTGTATATAATAACTAAAATTTATAGCATAATTATTTACATACTATTTTCCCAAATTAATTCGCATTTATGCTATAATAACTAATTAACTTTTTGTTGCTTCAAGTACATTAACATTCGCCATCTTGCGGGTGATAAATATGAAGAGAAGAATAGGAATAAAATATGTTTCTTGTTTTATTAGAAAGCTGCAGTGACCACTTCAAGCTGATCTCTCTCTCTCTCTCTCTCTCTCTCTCTCTCTCTTATTGATACAATTTTTTATTCCTACCAGTCAAAAAGTGATAAAAACTTAAAGTCTCGTAAATTTTAGTTAAAAATATTTGTCCTAAAACTTTGATAGGCAGGCACTGCTCGCAGCACCGCGCGGAGATTGGTTCTACAATAAAAAGCAGTAAAAACTAAATAAATAAAAAGTTGTATAAAAATGAAATATATTTCTAATATAAAAAGGCTCTGAAATTGTTTTATTGAAAGCAATAATTTTGCAGCAGCAGCAGTGAGGTCTGTAGGTGCAGAGAGAGAGAGAGAGAGAGAGAGAGAGAGAGAGAGAGAGAGAGAGAGAGAGTGCGGCACAAAGTTACAACACAATCAAAATCATTTCTAAATAAAGGCGAGACGTGAGCGGAAACTTGGAGTAGCTAGCGTGTGGTCAGCCAACGTCTTGGCGGGGGTGAGAGAGCAGAAAGTTTGACCACGAGCGAGCGAGCGAGCGACATACATCAAGTGCGCCAATACAGCATGTCACATGGGGTCTGTGTGAGTGTCTTACAGAATATCTTCTGTATAACAATAGAATATCTTCTATAGTCCGGCATTTGCCTTTATTTTAAACATAAACATTAAAACTAGACCGTGCTTACCTACATTTTCATATTTTGTTAATATAAATATGTTTACGATATGCCATGGATGCCATAGACCACTAGAGGCAACATGAAGTGCATTTTAATTATTGAATACAAAATGGAATCTTCAAAACTGATGACAATTTTCACCAGAATGTAAATATTTAGTCCCTTAACAGGTCGTGAAAATACAATTAAGTATTCTGTGTTTGTGACGTCAGAAACAGGCATAAGTTAGTACGAAAATTGTGGGGGGGTTGCATAAATCGAAAATTTCTTATCATTTAAACGGCACTATAGTTGTGTTTTGAGATAAAGTGTATACTGTTATTTATGTAAGTCCCATCAAGTGTTTTGTGATGTAAATGCTTTTTGTTTTCTTCTGGCCTGTGCCTTTAATATATGTTAATAAATTTAATGGTCTAGAAGTGTGTTCTACGACTTCTTCCGTTCTACAAGATAGAACACATCATCAGTCTAAGACAGTCCATGGCCATTACTCAGGTGTCTGACGTCACAATTACGTCACAGCTGCCCTCTCTCTCTCTCTCTCTCTCTTCTTTTTTCCTCACAATTTTGTTATATACAGTTTTTACGCTAAGAGCTCTCACTTCACATTTCTCACCCCCTGCTCTCTCTCTCTCTCTCTTTCTCTCTCTCTCTCTCTCTCTCTCTCTCTCTCTCTCTCTCTCTCTCTCTCTCTCTCTCTCTCTCTCTCTCACACACACACACACACACACACACACACACACACACACACACACACACACACACACACACACACACACACACACACTGAAGGTAATATGCTGATATTGTTGCCAGCATGGGTGTTGTTGTGTGCCACATAATTACATACATACATACATAGCAACTCGCAAGCAAATATATACAATATGGCGAGAGCGAGGGGAAGGAAAAGAAGTGCTAAAACAGAAAGAAATATATTTTGTGAGAGGCAGTAAGCCACTCACAACATCAATCTCGAGAGAGAGAGAGAGAGAGAGAGAGAGAGAGAGAGAGAGAGAGAGAGAGAGAGAGAGAGAGAGAGAGAGAGAGAGAGAGAGAGCACAAAGACTGCCATGAATTACGTTACATTTCTTTTGTGTTGTAAATTACAGTCTCCACTGCAAAGAAGTAAAACCTGGCTATTCTTTATTAAATTAATGATCATTTTCAACAATGATCATGTCATTTGTTACATAAGATGAGCATCACATCTAGGGGTCACCTACGTGACGTCACAGGGGGAAGTACACGTTCGTCTTTTGTTTCTTTCTTTCTTTCTTTTTTCTTTCTTTTTTTTTTCTTTTTTTTTTTTTATTAATATTGTCCGTTTCTTTAATTTGAAGTTGTTGTTTTTTACATTATTAAAAAAAATGTTTCACCTTTGTGTCTATTGAGTCTTACTTTATTACACATACGTACTGTACATTTACCTCAAGAAACCAAAGCAAACAGTAAAACTGAAAAAACAAAAATAACAATATATAAAATAATTTCAGTCGTTAAATATCAACAAACAATGTGCAGGAAAACTGTAAAAAATAATATATATATATATATATATATATATATATATATATATATATATATATATATATATATATATATATATATATATATATATACTCAATTTAAAAACAAAACAAAACTTAAAACTTAAAATTGAAAAGAAAAAGTTACAGTTTTCAAGCAAACTGAAAAAAAAAACTAAAAAAAAATAATAAAAAATGAGCAAGGTGAAAGTTCATGGCCTTGCACAATACTACCACATAATACAATTGTTGAAGCGTCTGTGCCCCCCCCCCCCTCTCACCTCCAGCCAAGGTGTACGATTGTGATAATATAATATTCTATCATTCAAATAACAACGTAATTTCTCATAAAAATATTATTGCAAATTTAACGCTGGTTTTTAATAATTAATTTAATAATTAATTAATAATAATAAATTTAATTTAATAATTAGTTTTTAATAATTGTATACATTCTTATTAATAAAAATAAAAATCTATTGGCATATATGGAAATAACATGTATTTCAGTGGAGTGTTGCATCAACTGAAATCAATTATTTAGTAAAGAGCAAGTTCAGAACACTTGATGACGTGTTGACTGCAAGGTAGAGGCAGGGGTGTCAACTGTGCACTAATGTACATGCACACCCCTGTACTGTACATCTTGTGGGGGCGCAGTAAGCCACGTAAATCTCCTCTCAATCATCTCACAATCACAACACGGCAGCGGGAATTACATAAGTCGTATGTACTATAGACCTGGGGACATCTTGCTAATCTTCTTCTTTCTTTTCTTTTCTTTTCTTTTCTTTTCTTTTCTTTTTTTTTTTTTTTTTTTTCTTTTTGTTTGGGAAAATGCTCAACAAACCAATATGAAGGTACTAATTTTTTGTAAAATAACAAAACATAATTGGTATAACAATAATATGATTTGTATGCTCTGAATAGGGTGTGTGCGCATGATGCCATTCTGAATGCTTTTCCATGCTCTTCCATTGCTCAGCATAGGACAATCTTCGTTTTTTTTTTTTTTTTTTTTTTTTTTTTGCTATTTTTATTAGAAAATTGGCTTTTTATTTCTTGCATACTTAAAACATAATTTCAACCTGTTAACAGCATCAATGGTTTCAAAAATATTGCAAGGTATTTTTAAACTGGCAAAATGTGCCATTTTCCTATACTGACCAATGTTATTTAGCGCTCACTTATGGCGTTGACTTTAACATGAATGAAACCACCCTATATTTTAGAAATATTCCAGTGTAATCTTCAGTTAATTTAGAAATTTTGAAATATGTGTAATTCAGTGAACAGTTAGCTATTTGGTGTTCATTATGATGTTTGTGTTAAATTTATTTTTTGTTCAAATTTTACTAAATTTGGTTACTTTTGTAGCTACCGTGACATTTTAAATAAAATCATCATGTAACAAAAAAGTTAAATATTAAATTAGAAAATCTTGATTGCAACATCACTGCATTAAAATATGAAATAACAATAAATGTAATGACAATATAGCTGTGCGTGTTTATTGTGCTATATCTGGTCCATTACATTACATTTACATATGGCAAGTAAAAATATGAATGAGTTTTATTGTGGTGTTTTACTGATACCAATATCACTTCTCAACAATAAATATATATCACAATAATGAAGCTGTTGTCTCTCTCTCTCTCTCTCTCTCTCTCTCTGGACCCCTGTGTTATTACAAGCCGTGTATTAAAAGCATAGAGAAAAGTATTTTATATAAAATATAAAAAGTTTGCTCCTCTCTCTCGTGAGTCCCAGAGGATTTCCGCGGTACTCGGATGTCATTAAAAATGTCATCACTATGACGTGCTTGACATAAGGTTGAAGTTTATATTAAAATACACACGACTTCTGACTTATGGATTAGTTAGTATTTTAGCTCAATGCATGAGGTATACAAATATACACTGTTAAAAAAAATACATATTACGGTTTGTATTTAGGAGTGGGGTAAAATGTTAGTGTCAGTTACATCATGCCGAGTAGAACTGAACTGAATTTTAAGTGACGCAAATTGCATTGCGTTCGTCTTTTGTGATATTGCACGATCGCCAAGATCTAATTACAACAAAAGTTCAACTTTTCCACAATAATTATATACACGTAAAAATATTTTTATTTGTTGCAAAATGTAAAATAATAATAATTGAGAAATAGTTCAACATAGACAACATCAAGTTCTTTGTAATGATCAAACACAAAATAAGATCTAAATAACTGGTGACAGTTTTTACTAGAATGTAATTGTGGCCCCACTAGAGAGAGAGAGAGAGAGAGAGAGAGAGAGAGAGAGAGAGAGAGAGAGAGAGAGAGAGAGAGAGAGAGAGAGAGAGAGAGAGAGAGAGAGAGAGAGAAACTTTAAATTATGCAATTTGAGGAAATATTTCTTGAATATTTGTGTGTATAAATATTAACAGTATAATATCTACACTAATGTGAAGCAAAACAAAACACAAACTTTATTTTGCTGCTATATTTTATCATTTTTAACTTTTTAAACATGGGTTTAATAAAAATACTAAATTGTAAATTGAATACTTAAAAAGTTATAAAAAAATAAATAATTATAAAACATTGTTAGCTCCCTCTCTATTTTAACGATAATCGTGTATAAATATTTTTATGAGAGAGAGAGAGAGAGAGAAAGAGAGAGAGAGAGAGAGAGAGGCTGCCTCCCTCCCTCGCATATAGCGCGATAAAAATGCTTGAAATAGTTTCAGTATCACATGCATACATACAGACAGACAGATATTAAAGCAATGATGCAATGTGCTGGGCTGTGCTGTGCTGTGCTGGGGTGGTAATGATAATTGTTGTGCGCTCCCCTCCCCCCTCCTAATACACTGAGAGAACACGAGAACACGTCACACTCAAGTGATCAACCCTCACCTCAGTGTAGTTCTAAATATTTGATATATTACCACTGTACATACATACAGTACACATTGTATTGACTTTACATGCAGTTATATATCTGTACTTTGCAGTCAATGTAATTGCTCGTAAACTTAATGGTTTGAAATCTTATGCAATCAAATATATTGCAACACGTGAGCACGGCTTGACGACTGTCTCTCAATAACAAACCTATGTACAAACATTTTGCCGTGGTTTATACACTTCGTATATTATATATATATATATATATATATATATATATATATATATATATATATATATATATATATATATATATATATATATATATAATATATATATATATATATATATATATATATATAATATATATATATATATATATATATATATATATATATATATATATAAAATATATATATATATATATATATATATAATATATATATATATATATATATATATATATATATATATATATATATATATATATATATATATATATATATATATATATATATATATATATAAAATTGACAACTTCCTATATGATAACAATTTCAGGACTTGTTTCCACCAGGTAGGTATGTTTGTCACTTGTTTTATAATTATCAAGGAGTTTTATGGAAGTAAAATTAAAAAATAATTCTTAAATCAAACTTTTGTATTGTGAACTAACAAATTGAACTGTTGCCATAATTGGAGTTGTCTTATCTTTCCATAGCAATATGCAAAATAATAATAATAATATTAAAGTGTTCGTGTTTTTGATAAGTTCTACACTTCCTTCCCGCATACGTAATAACTATGCTAGCTTAATGCAGCCACATTTATGCATAACAACAGAAATTATGCTATATTGTATAGCAGTTATATAATTATATTACATAATAGTTCAGATGTTCAGCATAATTACTTGTGTTATTGCATAATAACAACATTTGTGCTCTACAATATAGCAAGTGTTCAATGTAGCAACATAATAAATTATGACATTTATTTTTCCGTGTAGAGACGTTTGCTTGATGATTGAGACAACATTGAAGTAGTTTTCACAGTGTAGTGGGCGATATTGCACTGTGAAGCAGAAACCAAACAATAAAACTCGGACAATAAAAATAAAAACAAAATGATTTGCAACTGTTTAATTAAAATTTTATTTATTTATTTAGTTTTCATCGCAATTAAATTAATTCAGCAATAAAAGTTTTATTTTATTTGTTGCATTTACATTTTGTTGTTATACCAAAATAAGAGATAAAAATCAGCGACGTGAAAAATTAAGCAAGAGTCGTCAGTTGAAATTGCAGCCGTTCTCATTAAAAACCGGAAAATTAGAAATACAATTTAGTTGTGCGGAAGTTTTGTTATATTGTGTTGTATAATATAATGACGCGACGGAACATAAGAAATAAAATGAAGTTTTAGAAACAATAGAAATCTTTGCACCTGCTTTTTGCACTCAATTAATTTAATGAGGAAACACGGGGGAGATGAGATGAGAGAGAGAGAGAGAGAGAGAGAGAGAGAGAGAAGATGCTGCGAGAACGTTAAGTTGTTTAGTTTGTGCTGGAGGGCTGAAACTTCAGTGTTCGGCAAGACAAAAAACAGTCACATTTAGTCTAAGTTTTCAAGTTCATATTTAACAACAGTAGTCATTTACTTTTGCAATTATGCGACTAAAAATATTAAGCCACTTAAAGTTGTAAATACTGAACAAGCAGATTTTGTTTTAAGCGATAATTTAGAGGAACACAACTACAAATGTGTTATAAAAAAAGAGGACATTGTCATACATTTTTGTTTTTACTTCCATAAGACCCTGTGTTAGAAGTAAGTCTTTCACTATTTTTGTTCTGCAAGAATGTCACAAGCAAATTTCTACTATGACTTTCACGCGAGCAAATCGCGCAAAAAAGAAAATAAAAAATATTTCGGAGGCAATTTTATTTCATATTCTAATAAAATAGAACATCGGTTTGAATCAATAGATAAGTTGTTTTTTTCACTTAAAGTATTTTTAAATAAATTTTAAAAATCGCCCAATGACGTCACAGGCCACAACTCAAATGCATGTGAGCAAACGAAAATGTTGCCAGTCGTGACGTCATTTTGCGACTTTCTAAAATTAATTAAGGCTAATGAACTAAGAAATTATAAATTGGCATATCTACCGATTGAGGACTTGTATAAAATGCAATAAAACTGCCCGTGTATTGTTGTTGATTGCGAAGTGTGCGCGTGCCTTTGAAGCAAGGAGAACAAGCCACGCGGTGTGAAACATCTTGATTTCCAGGGGGACAACATTAGCATATTGAGCAGATATTACTTAACTTGCCTGTACCACCCTAGCTAACTTTTATCTCATGTATACACTAACAAAACATATGTGTAGCTAGCTAGTGTATAGCATAGCATAGCATAGCATAGTATAGCACAGGTCCTCACTGAACATTGCACTCTAAAAAAAATGTTGAAAAGCTTGTACACAGTTTTGCAATGCTTTAAGTATTGTGACGTTACAACACGTTGACAATCTAACGATAAAAACGTAAATGACGTCACAAGTGTTGCAATCACAATGGAATAAACGTTAAACTTGAACGTTACAAATCTACGATTTTACTCTTCAGTCCCAACGCTTATGACGTCACTAACGTTATTATCGCTAAAATTTCAACGTTTAGTGACGTCATAACCGTTAATTCCACAATACCTAAAGCATTGCAAAACTGTGTACAAGATTTTCAACGCTCATTTTTTAGTGTGTCTCTAAACATTCATATCAAACTATATGTATAACGTATAGAGAGAAACTAAAATTATACAAAATCACTGGTAGACAAAGATTTCAAATGTTGACTCTCTACCAGTGCATGCGGGTCCTGGTGAAATGTGGTACACAGCATAGCATACTAATGTGTGCAAAGAAAACTGTAAGTTGGATAGAAATTGTTTATGTATATTAATTGTGTCTGGTAGCACTTTAGTTTATGTTAAGTTACAAATGTCTATTGGCAGAGTATTAGTCTATTATATCAGTCTATAGTATTAGCATTAGTTTTGTACGTAAGTAAAAGTGAGGCAGAGATTTTGTAGAAAGTCATGCGACATACGCACAAGTTCTCACGCCAAGTCTAGGGGAGCTCATGCAGTCAATACCTGGAGGAAACAATCAATCAATCAATGTATTGGTGCTCTCCGTCATGTTATGCCATTGCAAGTCCCTGGCAAATATTCAGTTTAGAACTGTACAGTATGATTGCCAGCAGTCGAGGTATCGAATTAATCTTATTATACTGCTTATTTTGATGCTGCATTTTTTTAAATTAAAAAAAATATATATAATAAAAAATCCTGTGTCCCTCAAATCATGATACTTAAATTGACGTGAGAATAGAAATTAAAGGCGTAGAACACCTTGAACAAAAAAGTTGTATACTATCCTAACAAACCTGAAAATCAACGTTGATTTGACGACGAAAGTCATTGATTTCTAATTTATTTTCCATTCACAAAATGCCGCTGGCGGTCACTGACGTCACAGCTCGCTTGTGTGAGCCAAATCAACGTTGATTTTCATCAGGTTTGTTAGGATATTACACAACTTTGTTGTTCAAGGTGTTCTACGCCTATAAGTGCCAAAGTATTGTGACAATGACAATGTAGATTGCGACATTTTCCACGGACAAAAATGTATACGTACGTACTACGTAACTATGCTAGCACATTCTCAGCACAATTTGTTCAATACAACACAATCTATGCTATATTACATAATAACTTTGGTGCGAGAAATAAATATTATATTGTACATCATAATTATTTATGTTGTTCTAATGTCTTTTATGCTATATAATGACATAAATGCAGCATAAATTACGTAATTTATTCTTTCTTTGTAGATTATGTGACTTTTTTTTATTGTAATAATAGAAATGAACTGAATTTAATTTTTGAGAAAGACTTGCATTGTTTAGTTACTGCAAAGTAAGTTTGCTGTACAGCACAGTTGAATATCTCTAATTATAAGTAGCAGCCGTACAGTATACAGTAAGTGATAATAGAGCAATTACTGCAAAGTAAGTTTGCTGTACAGCACAGTTGAATATCTCTAATTATAAGTAGCAGCCGCACAGTATACAGTAAGTGATAATAGAGCAATTGCTGCAAAGTAAGTTTGCTGTACAGCACAGTTCAATATCTCTAATTATAAGTAGCAGCCGCACAGTATACAGTAAGTGATAATAGAGCAATTGCTGCAAAGTAAGTTTGCTGTACAGCACAGTTCAATATCTCTAATTATAAGTAGCAGCCGCACAGTATACAGTAAGTGATAATAGAGCAATTGCCGCAGATAATCGGCTCGCATGTCGAGCAGCCATCACCGCGGCAAAGCAAACTAATAACCTATCATTACTAACCATACCCCGCGCGGTATCAGCAAATTAATCATAACTCACTTAATTTATTAAAAAACTTGAGTAATAATTAAAGTAGAAAAATTATCCGTTACACATATTATATATAAAAAATATTATTAATGCTTTGTGCATTTGTTTACTTTTGATTAAATAAGAGGGGTGGGTGATGGGTGGCAAGGTCGCTGGGCGGTGCCGGGGTGTGGTGATGACGTCACAGGCGCCAGGCAGACTGCGGGATACACCTCTTTACAAAAAACAAAACAAAACACCCTCTTGCTTGCCATGATACAATAAAGATAGATATGATCGACGTTGGACGAGTTCACGCACAGATCTGCGCATGACGTCACACAGCGGACAAATACATTGCAAGGGTACCCCCAAACCCTGAAGAACCATTAATTCCACATACTTCTGATTAAACTTCAGAAATTTGATGCCCTGTTCCACAAAATCGATGTCGATTTACTAAGAACTGCTATCTTCGATTACCGATATTTCCTTTTGTATTCCCGCAATTTAAGGTTAAATTCAAAACACTCTCCGATTATTTCGTACAGGTGCTAGGAATAAATGCGCAAAAAGTCTAGCAAGCGTTTGCGCAGCTCCGGTGCGCGTAAAAGTTGACAAACTGGAGACATGCGCAGAACGAGAGTGAGGTGAGAAACTCGTTTCTGCGCAGGTAGCTATTAAAAAGTAATTTTGTGAACACTCTCAGTCAGCTCTCGATGATTTTGCGAACACACACCAATCTGCGCTTGAGCACCCCCTGTTGCTTGCTTGCTTGTGTAACTCATGAGTCAACATGAGCTTGCAAAATACTTCGCTGTAAAAATATCGCGAGCAGTGAAAATATTAAGAATAACATAATACATATTTATAGTTCGCAAATATACTTGCAAATAAGATAAGTTAAAAAATATTAAGAAAATTATGATATTATATATTAGCAAAAATACTTGCTACTTAAAAAATAAGATATAGATATAAAGTCCAAAATTTTAAAATTATTATTGAAATCACTTAACCTGGGGACGTTTTTATAATTAATAATAATTCATATTATTAATAATAGTATTTCATTTTGTAGTTCGAAATTTGCAAGACAAGTATTAGTGATGAGAAATCCGCTTGTAAAAATGAAAGATAATTCTACAATTTCAAATAAATAAATAAATAAAAGTGGTAAACACGTGATTTGATGACAAAATGAGATTCTTATTTCCACAAAGAACATGAAGTACTTGTCGTACATCTGACTTTACTGCGACACTGACGTGAGTGTGTATTGTCTGTCCTTGCTGCTTTGCATATCAATCTGTAGCCTGTGTGTGTGTGTGAGAGAGAGAGAGAGAGAGAGAGAGAGAGAGAGAGAGAGAGAGAGAGATGTAGTTAAAGGAGAAATACTCAGATTTGAAGACAATTAAACATTCAAGCATTATCTTAATATTTAAAGTTTGTCATTCAATTGTTTTCAATATTTTGTCAATGTATTGGGATGTAAATAATGTAAATTTTCCCAAGCATTGCAGGAATGCACACAAAATAGCACAATTTTTATTTTAAACAAAAGTGCAAGATTTAAATACAAAATTATATCAAAAGAAAATTTTAAAATTCAAACATTTACTCAAATTTGAAAAAAGAAAAGAAAAAAGAAAGAAAGAAAGAAAAGAAAGTAACAAGAAGAGAAAGAGAGAGAGAGAGAGAGAGAGAGAGAGAGAGAGAGAGAGAGAGAGAGAGAGAGAGAGAGAGAGAGAGAGAACGTTACAATACGTTTAAAAAAAAATAAATCGCCGCTGTTGTTTCACTTGAATATTTAACTGTCAAAAATATTTTATCGACAACAATCATTAATACATAATAATTAAGACAAAGGCGTCTATTGTATGCCGGACTATTACAAAGTGTCTATTGCAAGCTTAATAGTGGCTAAATATATTTTGTTATTAAACCATAACCACTAGAGAGAGAGAGAGAGAGCGCAGTTAATCACACTTGCTCATTTGCATATTATTCACATCCACTAGGGTAGGTAGGTAGGGGGGTGGGGGCTCGTAGTTGTGGCAATACTACGCAGGGGTCGCACAAACCGTTAATACATTCCATCTCTCTGCTCCCTACATTGCTCAAAACTTACTATTACTGTATACAAAAACAATCAAATTTCACTACTTTGGTAATAACTCATCGAGTCTTCATACAAAACCAAACATTTTCTGTCTGCGTGAGTGTACATTTCATTGCAATTATCTTATGCTCGATAACTTGATATCGAGCGAGCTAGGTGACATGAGGATAACATTTTATTTATGTCTTGTCTTCTATAAGACACTGCGGGCTTTCACTCGCTGCTGGATTTGAAGATAAAATAACACAATTATCACTATGTATAAATAAAAACACTTAACTAACAGTTTAAAAAAAATTATATACATATGTATAAGCTATGTTATATATGATACGCAAATTGTAACGTTTTCGAAGGCATATATAGAAATATTTACTGTGACTGCCATTTTTTTAGCTTACTCCATATATATATACACAGTTTATATACTGTACAGTATATATATATATATGATTGAAGAAATGTTGGTCTTACCTTTTTAAGACCCTTAAAAAGACCCTTAAAAAGGTAAGACCAACATTTCTTCAATCATCATGTTACCTCGCTCGAAATTCAATTGTTACAACATATATATATATATATATATATATATATATATATATATATAGGTTTAAAATTTATGCCGTAGGTCCTAGGATCATAGTGATTTTTAAATTCATTTTGCTGGCCAAAAAATTGCAATTTTAGTTGAATAAGTACGCTATACATAACTTTAAAAAAATCTTAGCAAAAAATGTTCAAAAAGCTTGCTATAAAAATGTTTTTGTCAATAAAATATCCGAGGCAATTATCATAGTAGTGTATGTAGTAGTATGTATGGATCATAGTAGTGTATATATGTATGTATGTATGGATCATAGCAGTGTATATATGTAGTATGTATGGATCATAGTATAGTGTATAGTATAGATATGTGTGCCCAAGTAAGAGAGAGAGAGAGAGACTTGGAACTTCGAGCAAACTTTGGTCACAGTAACAAACAGCCCGGAGCAGCTACCTACCTCTTTCTAAAGAATAATTTATCTCAAGTATTTTATCTGAAAAAAACACTTTTTATATCACAAAATATATCAAAACTTTCAACATTAATAAAAATATATGTATATACATAAATTTTTAGTGTTATTTTTCATAAAGACTTTGCGCGTACTTGAACAGCAAAGGCATGCAGCAAGATGTTATACCATCAAGTATAAAGATAGTTAGAGTCACAAGTACTCTTTGTTACTTTTGTAAATTAACTTGTAGTAAAGTTTTGACGTACCAATTTCATTTAAAACTTGGGAAATAAGTATAAAATATCGGAGTACATACTTTGAGTATGCATGGTAGTCACTGCACATCCATGTGCTATGCATACAGCAAGCTATCATGTATACAGGCAGGTACAGCAAGTTTTATTTTAAATGGGATGCAAAGTATTTTACGTATTTTTACAATAAGAGAGCTGTTCACTGCTGGCTGTACTTCTCCACCTTTTAACTTGACTTTTATCAAAGCAAAACAAAATATGCTCGCCCAACCATTGTTCCTTCTCTGCATGATTTTTACTCATCGCTTGGACGACTCGTTGTTTCCTGTCTTGACCAATTCGATCATCAAAATGATAGAAGTCAAGTAAAAGGTGGAGAAGTGCCATAGTGACCACCTCTCTTATTGTTATATTAATAGTGTTGTTCGTAAACCCTGTTTTCTTGCACCAAAAAATGCGCATTCCATTTGAATAACCAAAGGCGATCGTCATTTTTGGTGCAGAGAACAGGGTTTACGAACAGCATTATTGGTGCTCAGGTAAAAATACGTAAAATACTTTGTGTCCCATTTTTAATAAAGCTTGCTATATTGTACTGTACATACCTAAGATTATACAAAATGTGATACTAGGGATTGACTGGCCACCCGCACGCCCTACATGCCCAACTATTAGCCTACCTTACAGGATACCTTGTGTTATAATGGTTTATACAGCCAGTTTACTTAAAAATAATTTCAAGAAAAAAAATATATTATAGTAAGGGTATGCTTTTATTTTTTTTTATATATACTTTACTTCATAATGTTATATTTTAAAAGGAAAAAAAAAGTGTGTGTTCTATTTTTTACTTCGCACACATGATTTGGTGCGGTGGTTGTAACTTAACTGCAGCTGTTCTTTTTCTTGCCTTATTTGTGGATTTTTTGTTTGTTAAGAAACTTGTAAAAAAAAAATAAATAAATAAAAAAAAGTATATTTTCTTGTATTTTTATAATATATTTTGGGGTTGAGACGGCCGATGGTTTAATTACTTGTGCCTTACCATGTATTATGTATAATGTTTGACAGTAAAAACCCTTTGAAATTGAAAAATTGAAATTACTTAAAAATGAATTTCTATGGCTTATGGCCATTCAATGCAATCAGATGGAGATTTCAGTTGACGCAGAACTAAATTTAAATACATGTTACTCCCATGTGCCAATAGAAATTCATTGTTTAGTAAAATGATCGTACTACTGCCTGACGACCATTGTCTCTAAGTCTTCATGTTTAGACATCAAGTTTTAATACATCTGTAGAGAGCGCTCAAATTATACAAGTTGTAATACTAGCTAGATATTAAACATTTAAGATATTTAGTCACTATACCGTATACAGTGTTATAAATGTGGTACGGAGCATACACTAATGTTACTCATCATACTTACTCGCCTCTACCAGTCTGAATATTTAGTGACTATACACTGCGGTGCACAATCTATGTATTTCTCAAGTACTCGCTAAGTTAGAGTAAGTTTATAAAGTGTGACACAAAACTTCAATATCTCGCTATTCAAGTCAGTATAAGATAGTGTTATAACTTGTTAGTGTACTTTAGTAAGGGTAAGTTTATATATACAGTAAGTGTAGGTAGTGCAGTGTGCGAGGTGATACAAAACTTCAATATCTCGCTATTCAAGTCAGTATAAGATAGTGTTATAACTTGTTAGTGTACTTTAGTTAGGGTAAGTTTATATATACAGTAAGTGTAGGTAGTGTAGTGTGCGAGGTGATACAAAACTGCAATATCTCGCTATTCAAGTCAGTATAAGATAAGTTAGCTTCGTGCCTGCACAGCAAACATACAGACTAACAAAATTACGAGAAATCAAGAGCAGAGAGGGGCGTGGTCATCACAAGTTAGTGCTCAGTCGTGTCTTCTCAGAAAACTGACAATTTCGATGCAAATTGAAGTATTTTGTAGAAACAATAATAACATGTTAGTTAGTTAGTTAGGGTACTGCAGTTATTTCTTGTAATTCTAATTATGTTAAAACTAAGCTGAAGTGGGGTAACATGGTAGAATACAGTGCGGTGCGGTGCAGAATAGAAAACTGCTGCAGTCGGGTTATTGGCCTTTTTTATTTTATTTTTTAATTAATCGCTTTTATTTTAGAAATCCAATTAAAAGACGGGGAAACACCATCACAAATTCAACAAACAAATGCTAACTTATATATTAAATGCTATTGATTCAATTGGCATCCATGATTAAATTTTGATCAAGTATAAGCTTTTTCATAAAGCCATAGTTCTTAAAAAAACGTGCTAAAATGTATATTTAAATATATAAATTAAATTACTGTTTCTACTTAAAGTCATTAGAATTGTTTGTAAATCGTCTTCCAGGTGTTCTTAAAGACAAAACATAATATAAAAAACAATAAAGTTAAAATTGACACAAATGTACACGGAAACAATAAATTACATAATCTATGCTGCATTTATGTCATTATAGCATAAATAATTATTCTGTACATCATAATATTTATGCTATATAGTAAATCGTAGATGATACTCTGCATTGAACGTACTGAAAGTAAGCTAGCATATTTATATTATGTTCTTTTTTCTCTCGTTGTCATACATGTTTCAGAAGCCTCTGTAATATTTACGATCATATTGCATCAGTGCTACACATGTTGAGTCAGAGGTGTGAGACACAACAAACTTGTGAACTGTGAACAATAAAGTGATTAATAAGTAAAGCATTTTTATATATTTGATAAAGTTGGTCCCAGATAACCAAAGTTAGTTCTGAGTCACGTGACCTCCAAGTGTCAGTCACGCGAGAACTGACTTAGACTTGGCTATAGCGTGAGCACCAAGTCATAGACCACGTCATTACACGGGGAGAACATGTGAGGCATCGCTCCTAAGAATCTCCTCCTCCCCCGCCCCCCACTTCAAAATTGCAAAATTGTCGTTCAATCAGTAGACAATGATGCATATGTTAAGATTTACACGTACAGCTCTGGCCAAAAGTTTAAGAACGGGGCAGTGGCGGCCGCGGCGTTTTCCTATATTGTGGTTGCGGATTGCCTATACAAATCGTTCTCAGATTTTTGGCCAGAACATAGGCATTGAAAAACAATCGACCGTCTTAAATACTAAAAAATACTTTAAAAATTCCAAATACATAATACAATACAAAATAATAATAATAATGCACTCACACATTCACAATATTCTCAAATTTGTTACAACTTTTCGCAGCTGAAATAGCATTGTTTTAAATGGGATAAATTATTTTGCTGCGCAAAGTTGTAACAAATTTAAGAATATGTGAATGCACTTTACAATATAAATACGTAAAATTGTTGATGTATATGACATTCCTACGTGGTCAGATATAAGAACATTGTTTAATATTTAAACTTAGATAAAAACTAATCTCGTCTCACACTATAGGGCCAGGATTTGTCAATTTAAAAAATAGTAAAAAAAACAAAACAAAAAAACTTGATTATATACATATACAACATAATTTAACATTAATTTCTTTGAAAAAACATTTATTATAATATTGTTTAGTCAACATAAACTATGCGTATATATCAAATTAGTAAGTTTTTGTTCGTTGTGAAATAGGCAGCGTATTTTAAAACTGTGAAAGCCCACAGTGGACCTTGATAGTAGATCAAAGATACTTTTCCCAAAGATGTTTGAGTGACGTTTGTGAGTTCACGTCCACATTATTGAGCTGCCATTTTTGGTTTGTTACATTTCTTTATTTGTGTAAAAATGACACGCATAATAGACAAACCCTACATTATATAGTTACTTTAAATGTATGCAAAGTATAGCAGTAGTTCAATTATACAAAATATCTCACTTTAAAGCTTCAAACAAAAAGTTTTTTTAGTGTAGTTGCTCAAGTCAAAACATTTCATAAACTGCGTTCTTACTGAAGTTCTCACAAAATTGAGGTTACTTTTTACTTTTTTAATTATTATTTTTGCGTGTAAATTTTCTTGTTTAAAACTTTTTTGCGTGTGAATTTTGTTGATTAGAAGTAGCGACAGTTCGTGTCAGAGATTACGGTTTGTTTTTAATTTACAGCCGTTTAATTTACGTAACTCAGCAAGGAAGCAGATTTCAAGTTTGAAATTTTTATAATATACTGTAGTTTTAGGAGAGTTTTTAGGATATTTAGTTCTACTATAAGTTTTATGTGATATTTTAAGTATTGTAGAATTAACAGTTATGATGTCACTAAGCATATGCATAACGAAACAATCTATAATAAAGTATACTTTATCAGACTTTGTCTGTCTAACGTGTTAGGACTGAAGGAATGATTACAATGGCAATCACTGACGTTTATTGTGGTGAGGTTGTATCGCTTAAATAAATAACATTAAATTATATTTTTAATTCTTAGATTAATGTTGATGGGAAGTCGTGTTTTATAATCTCCAAAATACAAAAAAAAATGACGATCACCTAATGATTTTTAAATGTAATGCGCATTTTTTTATTTGCAAGGGAACATGGTTTATATTATTACTGTCAACGTTTAGTGACGTCATAACCTTTAATTCACGGTGAAACTGTGAACCAAGTTTACAACGACTTTTTTGTTTGTGATGATCTGTGCATCATTGTAATAAATTCTCTCTCTCTCTCTCTGTCTCTCACTGATGCTCCACACACACTATAGCAAACAAATAATAAAAACGAGCTGTAAATCAAAGCTAACAAAAACTGAAAGTTTCACGGCTCAAAAGTTGATATTGACTCGGGAGGCAGGCGGGCAGGGGGAGGGAGGGAGGAGGAGGTAATGTTGTTTGATTTTGTTTTTGTTTGTGAGCTACCGTCTCTCTCTCTCTCTCTCATTCACTCTGCACCGCCGTATCTCTCGCAATAAATACTCGATGTAAAAAAAACAAAACACATACTAAAATTTATGACCGCACTGCGATACACATTTGATTTTACCAACGGAATTTCAAGCTTCGCTTTTAACTATTTTTAGTTCTGTGCGATATATTGCTGTTTTTATATAAATAACGAACGTTTTCTATTTTTGTTGTGAATTGCTTACGTACGTATGTACTGTACGTACTATACGTGCAAAATATCGAAGTGCTCTCTCACTATATATAGTTTAGTGAAATTAAAATGTAATTCATTTCAGCTGATTTATATTGGGTTTATTCAAATATAATTTAAAACTATTCGATATTTTAAACTGACGTATTTTTTATTTACTGTCTCAAATTTTCAGTTTAATGCAAGTTACCGGCGTAGCGCGTAAGCCAATCACAAGTATTGTGGTAAAATATGCACAATTTCACTAATTTACTATTTAACCTTTAATATTATGTAGCCTCTTGTTGGCGTGTTTGTGAGATAACTGCTACACTGAGGTCACAAATATTTAAATGTGTACTCCCATTTTATTTTTTATGCATACTTTTCTTCTTATTTTTATTTATTAATTTGCTCAGATGTTAAGTTGTTATTGATGCTTTAAGTTGAAGCAAGCGTTAGTCTTGTCATAGATATTATATTTACGTACGATAATCAATCAATTGATGCTCTGTATTTAGTTTACCATTATTAACATGCAGGTACAGTCATGCCAATAAAAAATGAAAGCATATGGGAATAACATGTATTTAGATAAGAGTTTTGAGTCAAATGAAATCTCCATCTGATTGCATTGAATGGCCATAAGCCAATACAAATTCATTTTTTATTGCAATGATTGTACACGGACAAAAATAACTACGTAATAATTATGCTAGCTCATTTTCAGCACAATTTGTTCAATACAGCATAATTAATGCTATACTGCATAATAATCATGTTACAAAGCATAAATATTATGTTGTACTGCAAAGTTATTAATGTTGTTCTATAATTAAGCATCAGTTATGCTATATTGACATTCAGCATAAATTACGTAGTTTATTCTCTCCGTGTACAACAAAAATTGCAGCATGTGAAAAAGTCGGCACATATGAAAGATCAATGATACGTCGCTTATATGTGGAAGTGTAGCCAGCTAGCCACGTGCAGCCACGTGTCACAAGTAAGCAGGGATCATCAACAAAAGATGACCCACAAAGTGCAGGCAGGGGGACAAAAAAAGTTTACGATATCTGAGAGCGAGGTCCACTGCAGCACAAACATAAACATAACACTTCAATTTATTTATTTTCTTATATTACTTGATCTTACACATTATTTATAGCTAACAAAAATGAGGAAGACTAAAAAATTTTTAAGGGTTAATTTTATATCATATTCTAAAAGAGGACATGGTCCTGAATCGATGGATATGAGCATTTTCTAATTTTTGAGATCATTAAGAATTTTTAATTAATTTTTGTAAGTCTCGAAATGACGAGAGCGGCACCTTATGCATGTGAGGATAGGAAAAAGTTGCAGCCTGTGACGTCATTTCTAGACTTTGAAAAATTAATTAAAATTATTTAAGGAGCTCAAAAATTATATAAAATTCTCATGTGTATCGATTCAGTACAATATCTTGTGGTAGAATATAAAATAAAATTACCCACTAAATTTTTTAGTCTTGCTGATTTCGCGGCAGAGTACCTTATGTACCTGATTGCGATATAAGTTATTATTATTGTTATTACGCTATGGCTGGTGTTACAGAAGCAGAGACAGACAGAGAGTTGTTACTTTTTACTACAACGATGTCTGCAATCTTAGCAAGCAAGCAAGCGAGAGAGAGAGAGAGAGAGAAATAAAGAAAGTTTGAAGATAAAAGTTGACTTTAGTTTTGTTCAGAGGACATTTTACTTGAGATAAGTGACTTTTATTTGGTGCTCTGTGTGTGTGTACATACTCTGCCTTGCTTGCTTTGCTTGGCTCCTCGTTTATTTTACGACACGACGTGAAGTGAGAAATCACGTGACTCAATTCTACGTCGCAATTTGAGTCAAGTTATTACATGCGGAAATAAACTAAAACATTTATCTGCAACTCAATGTAATGGCAAAGGTCACAGGTAACTTAATGTAGCTCACTTTAGCGGCAAAAGTCTTGTACGTACATACTTTATAATGGACCACTTGCAATGAGCGAACTTTTTAAAATAATTTGAAATACTCTTAATGAAAATCTTATGACAAAATCATTTTCACTTACACGTTGCAACAATTAAAAATATTTCATTGCAAGTGATCCATTGCTTGAAGTTTTGTAGAATTAACGATTATGACGTCACTAAACGTTCAAATTATGACTTAGTGACGTCACAAGCGTTAGGTACGAAATACGAATAGAAAACAAATGAAGATTTGTGACGGTCAAGTTTGACGTCATTTGACGTAATTCATTCACAATTCATAAAAGTTACATTTGACGTAGATCATTCACAATTCATATACGTTGCAATTGACGTAATTCGTTCACAATTCATATACGTTGCAATTGACGTAATTCATTCACAATTCATATACGTTGCAATTGACGTAATTCATTCACAATTCATATACGTTGCAATTGACGTAATTCATTCACAATTCATAAAAGTTACATTTGACGTAGATCATTCACAATTCATATACGTTGCAATTGACGTAATTCATTCACAATTCATATACGTTGCAATTGACGTAATTCATTCACAATTCATATACGTTGCAATTGACGTAATTCGTTCACAATTCATATACGTTGCAATTGACGTAATTCATTCACAATTCATATACGTTACATTTGACGTAATTCATTCACAATTCATATAAGTTACATTTGACGTAATTCATTCACAATTCATATAAGTTACATGTGACGTAATTCATTCACATTTCATTTAGTTTTAAGTTGGACATTTTGAGCCATCATTTACGCTGTGTGTTTTTTATCGTTAGATTATAAACGCTTAGTTAGTGACGTCATAACCGTTAATAGTACAGTACTTAAAACATCGCAAAGTTAAGTAGATGATTTCCAACGACATTTCGTTGGTTGTAGTAATTTAAATATTTAAATTAACTGACAAAAAAAAAAAAAAAAAGAAAAAAAAAAGAACGCAATGTACTGTACGGTCATTTTACTTAAAAAAATCTATTGGCATAGAAAATAACATGTATTTAAATATTTAAATGTATTTTTGCGTCAACTGAAATCTCCATCTGATTGCATTAAATGGCCATAAGCCATAGAAATTCATTTTTAAGTAAAATGCCTGTACTTGCATTAATTGTCTCCATTAGTGCTATAGGTTGCATATGTGTTGCTAATTGTTTTGCTAAGTGACAACGTACATAATTTGTGAGATGTAAAGTTGGTCCATGTTAGAGATGCTGCATGACCTCTGCTCTGACATTGAGATGTGCTTGCTACATAACATAACACAGCATACAGAGAAGAGAGAGAGAGAGGTTTCCCCGGCCACGCGGGAGCAGCGGGGAAATGCGGGGGCTTCCGAGACGATGACTCACCACCGCGGCCGCATCGATCGCGAGAGTGAGAGAGAGTACGCAGTAGCAGTAGTGTTGAGAGAGAGAGGGAGAGAGAGAGAGAGAGAGAGAGAGAGAGAGAGAGAGAGAGAGAGAGAGAGAGAGAGAGAGAGAGAGAGAGAGAGAGGTCTTTGTGTCATTCGCACCAGTCAGCTAGCACATTGCAGTAGCCGCTAAATATTTAGCATCCTCTCTCTGACCTTCGCTCCTGACGTCCATGCACTTACATGAAGCCTCGACTGTGATGCCTACGTCACAGCTTACGTTACTGCAAAGTAGCCGCAAAACTGACAAAATTATGTAATTATCTGAACACACGGAACACAAACATAAAACTATATTTAAATTGAGTACGTTACACGAAGCAAGCTTTATTTTGACTTATCATCTGTTTTAGTAATATTTATATCACAACAATGAGATATTGTTGTTACATTGAAAACAAAGCAATTTGAATACACTTTTTTAAATAAAATTTAAAAAATATAAAATAAATGTTAAAGTAAAATAAAAAGCGTAATATTAAATATGTAAAGTGCTTCCACAAAACTGTCACTCTCAGTTATATCAACCAACTGCCACTGGATTTTAGTCCAGTCCTCAAATAATATATTTTAATGGCGCAATGTTATTGTTGTGAACACAGGACCACGATTATATATTTTATCATTCAAAAACTCGCGCTAAATTTGCAATTTTATTCTTATAATAATAATAATAGTGTTGTAATGAATTTACTTGCTGTTGGTAAACCCTGTTTGTTCTCTGCTCCTAAAATGACGATCACCTTTGGTTATTCAAATGGAATGCGCATTTTTTGGTGCAAGAAAACAGGGTTTACAAAAAACACTATTAAGTCTTTATTTAAGGCGCATGCAGGGCTTTTTCAACCCTATTTTACTGGCCAATATAATTATACAAATAATTACACATTGTGATAAACATAAAAATACAATTTACCAGTTTTCAGGTGGACACTTGACCCAGGTCATTTAATTCATACTAGCTCCGTGCAGATACTAGAACCAACAACTTAAAACTTGGGACAATACATTAAAGAGCAATCACGCGCTGGATTTTAATTGTAAAATATATTATCGCGGTCCTGTGTACGTCATAATCTCAATTCTGCGTATTATACTTTGATTTATGCAAATGAATGCGCTTGGACGCCATACTGGAGTGATAAATAACATTGCTCAGAATAGGACAAACGTCGTTTTTAGTGTCTATTTTCTTTGGGAAAATTAGTGATTTATTTGCTATTATTATTTGTGTAGCATACTTGAAAACCTAATTGAAGCTATTATATAACAATATTAATGCTCTCAAAAATATTTCTAATTATTTTTTGTCTATCCTACTTTACCTATATACCACGCGGACATAAATAATTACTAAATAATTATGCTAGCTCACTTTCAGCATAATTTATGCTAAACAACACAATTAATGTGTTAGAAAGCATAAATATTATGTTGTTTTAATTTAGCAATATTTATGCTATAATGACATAAATTGCAGCATAAATTACGTAAATTATTATTTCCGTGCATGTTTATCAGCAGATATAATTACTGCAATGTTGCAAGGCCATTGAACTGTGCACCATACGTGCATGTTCACATGTGAGCATCGTATTACATAATTACACTTTAGCTAACCTAACCTTTCAATGTAGCTAGCACAAAGCAGTGACCTTCATATTGACGCTTCATTAACGCTTCATTATCTCTTTTAATTACATTTTATCGCTAAAGTGGGCAATTTTCTTGTTTTCTTTTGTTTTATCTCGCGAGCGCGGGGAGGAAGCTTCCTTGACTTGGCATACCAATCAATTTGCTCTTTCATCTATTAATCGTTTGAACATACGAGATTTTTTTTTTTTTTTTTTTTTTAAATTAAATCATTGAAAGTTGTAACAAAATTTAAGGTTATTTCTTTAAAATTGGGTGCTTACTGTTATTAACAAATTTATAGATATCAAGAATATCATTTCTATGAACTCTCTCTCTCTCTCTCTCATTATTAATTACAGTATTATTATTTAAATTTTATGAATATTAAATTTTCTACATTTAACACTTGTATTTTTTATTTCACACAGAAATATGCAAATATATTGATTTGATATTTTCATTTAAACTTTTACTTCCATTTTAATAGAAAATAAATAATTGTTTATTGCTTTTTTTATTTTTATTTCATAATAATATTATTTTCAACGATTTTTATCAAAGAGAAAAACTTTTACGATTATCGCTGAAAATTTCTCCAAATACATTTTTTTTCTTTAAAACTTTAATCAATAACAATTTTTCATTATTTGAAGATGAATTTTCGAATAACGTTTTAATCAGCTTTGTTTGCAGTATATTATTTAGAACAATCATTAAAAACCCTGAATTGATAAGTCAAAAATACATTGAACATCTAGCCGATCGCTCCAATATTGCAGTAATCCCTGACAGTAATATGACAGTAATCTCTGACATCATTAAAACTTACTTTACAAAGTTTACAACAATGGACATTAAGATAATCTGTCTTGAAGATACAGATCCCAAAGTGCGGTGAAATATTGGAGGGGGGGGGGATGTTCGATCAAGATGAGCGATGATTGTGCCTCAAGCTAAGGTGATGAAGTGCTCCAGTAATGAGTCACGGTGTGAGCCCGCAGTCAAGAGAGTCTCTTCATCAGTTAGACACGAGCGAGCGCGATCTGCTACATCTGATAATTTTATCAATTTAACTGAACAACCTCGAGGCGATCACCATAGTAACGACCAAATACTTTCATCACACGTCAGCGCACGACTGCAGTTTTACTTAAATATGCAAACTTGGGGAGGCTGCTAACATGGGTTCTCTATAAACATACCCATGTATAGCGTGTATCCGCATGACGTCATACTGAATGCGCTTGGACGCCATACTGGAGTAATCAATAACATTGCTCGAGGACTAATTTCATTTTCGGCTTTTTTCTTTGTGAAATCGTTTAATATTTACTAACTATTATTTTTCTCACATACTTGAGATACTAATTCAACCTATTAATAATATCAATGCTCTCAAAAGTATTGCATAGTATTTTAAAACTTGCAATTTTTTTCATTTTCCTATACTGGCCCATGTTAGTGAGTGATCCAACATGGCGTGGACTTAAACATGAATGCATACACCCTATACTCTACTAATTTCACTGTGACATTCACATTTCATTATGACACGGAACGTAATAAAATCTTATATAATATATTAAATAGTAGACAGTACTCATGCACTGATAACATTGATAGATGGAGAGTAAATATTTCAAATGTTGGATCTGTAGTGTTGAAAGTTGGGTAAGTTTAGATAAATACTCTCCATGCATTATAATGTGATATACGTATTCACACAAATGTTTATAGAGACAAGGTTTTTACTAAACTGCTACCACTTAGTTTTCTCATGGTGTGAACAAAATTTGACGTCTGAAAATTATTGGAGACTTAAAATCTTGAACAAATATTTAACAATTTATCTGTATCTGTTATTTGATTAAGTAATTCTCACTGCAGCAACATTTGTGATAATTGTTCATGTCCCCGCGAGCCGAGCACTAAAATATCAATTGATTATTTCTTACTTCATTCTTCACTTTGTTTCTCACAATAATCTCTCGTAACAGTCCATTAAGACTCTCTCTCTGTCTCTCTCTCTCTCTCTCTCTCTCTCTCTCTCTCTAAAACATTTCTCTACCCTTCTCTCGGGAACAGAGAAACAAAAAATAAAATGAAATAAAGTTTTTTTTTATGTTTAGTAAAGGAATATTTTAAGTCTGGCTAAAACGAGTGTAAATCCCGGTGTTTTTAGTACTGCCTGTGTGCCTCCCTCGGAGAGAGAGAGAGAGAAGTACATTATTATGCAAAGCCCTGCACACTTGTGAGTGGCAGAGAGAGAGAGAGAGAGAGAGAGAGAGAGAGAGAGAGAGAGACTACGCTTTTATCACGACTTTTTTTATTCTTTTACTTTATTATAGAAGCATTGTAAGAAATATAATAATATGTAAATACACTTTTTATTTTGCGGCGATTTTTTTATATATCGGAAGAGAAATGTGAAGTCGTGAAATATTTAGACAGTGAATCGTACTTAAAGTGTTGCTCAATTTTACATGTTTTATTGTTTATTTATTTACCTCTGTGTTATTATTTTTTTTATTTATTTACCTGTGTTATTTATTTTATATTTTTTTCTGCAGAAAAGTAAATAACGTCTTTTATTTTATATTTATCTCACAATTTTTGCCAGTTAAACATTAAAATTGCACAGGTGATCAATGTAATATTGAAGCTAACTTCCTACAACTTGACTACAATCTGAGACAAGGTGTTAAATGACCTCTGTGTCACCTTGTTCTGACAATAGCTTTCAAACTAAGGTGCGAGGAAAAATGTTTTACAATATCAACAATTTTGTTGCCATACCAAAGAACAGTTAATTGGTTTATGAAAAAGTTTTCTGCATAAAAGTTTTTAGCTGACAAAACGTGTGTCCCACTCTTACACCTAACCACAACACAAAACAAAACAAGGAAATTTTTTTTAAGCAAATACAAAATGTTCCTAATGAAACATACCAACATATATATACACTTCTCCCAATACTAGTTCGAGCGGATACAGTGTAATTAACTATGTAACGTCAACTGTGATTGGCTAGTACATTTATAACACGCTCTCTGATTGGTTTAGCACCGCGGATATAGCTTTTGGCGGGTACGACCTTGTTTTAGCCAGAGTGTATGTATATATTTATTGTCATGTATATATGAAATAATGTTGACATGTTCTGCACTGTGGGATGCATCGTAACAAAATATTTAGTGGTTTAGTTTGACTTGGACCTGCGCTCGCTGCTCAGCATGTATGTGCACGACATGGCAGTTAATTACCTGTGAAGATGTTAATTAGGCTGTGACGCCAATCAATCCCACATATTGATCACATATCGAGATGAACTCAAGTTCAAGTTACAGCTACGCGTCACTCGGCTCGCACATCAAGATGTGGCGACAATCAATATTTTTAACATCAGTCAAACTTCTGTCTGCCTGACCTCTTTTTAATTATACGAATTTTTATTAAAACAGCATAGATTTTTGTAATTGCTAGAAACTGGGCTTTAAACTGACAGGAACGTCTTGTGGAGTGAGAGTGAGAGAGAGTAATTTCAAATCCAGACTGATAAGAAAAAATTAAAATTAATATCAAACACATCGAAGTTTAAAAATGTCTTTAGTATAACTCTCGTTTAATATTTGTTAGGTTTGGTGCAGTGCTTTTATAATTAATAAAAAAAAAAAAAAGGTTAAAAATGCTAAAACTGGGTCCTGCGATGCTAAAGTATAGAAAACTTGGATCCTCTGCTGCGCCAACTGTAATTGGCTGCACGATGTACTACCGTTTGTGTTTACTTGAAATTTTAAATAAACAAATCAAAGTAAAAGCTATATTAACTTTGCGACTCTCTCTCTCTCTCTCTCTCTCTCTCTCTCTCTCTCTCTCTCTCTCTCTCTCTCTCTCTCTCGTCATAACCACTCAATTCTGCCACAAAATAAAAAGGTACTACGAGAAAATAATGATCATAAAATGTTAAAAAAACAAACATAAAAAAGGTCAATTTGCAAGGTAAATGAAGTGACGTCAGTGCCCATGTCAAGTACAAAACAGATGTAAATTTATTCTAAATATAGCCGATTAATGACGTCACAGGGTTGAATAATGTTGCCTAAATCAAATGTATTTCTCAGCAAATATATATTTCGCAAAGTGAACAACAAAATATTTTGTGTTTCTACATAAATCTTTGATAGCTACTTACGTGGCATTATTTGTGTGTGAAATATAAACACTTTTTGTGCCTCGTATTCTTGCATAGTGAAGTAAGGATTATCAGAGAGAGAGAACGAACGAACATTTGTTTTTATTTTTTTGACGTTGGGAGCAGGGAGATTTATGGCTGAAAATTTGTAGAAATTATTTATTATCGTGAAGTTTTGATAATCTCAGCGCTTTTGTTTTTTATCTTTTACTTTACGTATTGTGCATGTATACTCGAGTTTTCATAAAATATACGCTTTGTAATACATGGAAATATACATAGTATTGCTGGCTACAGAGATATCATATCTATAGATAGTAAATAGATAATAAACCTCATCTACACGTCCGATCAAATATCAAGATAACTATATATTTTAGTTTACAATATATGCGGCATAGTGTTCATTTTATTTTAATTTTTTTATAAAAAGAAACAGTTTTATCTAGCTAATAATTTTGTTGTTGCAAGAAAAAAAAAATAGCAACATTTTTATTACAGCATAGTTTTTGCTATAATGTAAAATAACTTGACATACGACATATAAAATAATTATTTATGCTCTGTTCCAATGTAGCATATATTTATGCTATACTGACACAAAATGTAGCATAAATTACGTAAATACTTTACGTGTTTAGATGGTCATTATATTTATTAAACGCATTTTAAGATGTAGCAAAAAAAAATAATAATAATAATGAAGAAATGTGAGAGTTATCATTTTAATTACCGCACTGAAATCGTCGCACAAAATATAGAAATGTAAAATAAGTAGCAAAACTTAATATAATATTACTTGCTTCAGAACCGTGTATATTGACATGACCCACACATATGACTTCAAGTAATTTAAACATCAATTGTTGAGATTTGACTTCCTAGCTAGCTTGGTGTAGGACGCAGGTCGAGCGATGGTCAAAGTCAAATTTACATTTCACTTACATTTGTTAGTCAGGTTACCTTGGTGATGTGTGGGTGGGTGGGTGGGTGGAAGTGAACTCACCTGGAACATGTGAACATCAAACATTAATTGTCATGACAAATATATGTGATGTACTATGTAACATATGTGATGTACTATGTAACATATGTGATGTACTATGTAACATATGTGATGTACTATGTAACATATGTGATGTACTGTGTAACATTGTTACATAAGTGACAATAACAAAATTGTCTTTTGCAAACATATTTTTTATATTCGGACCCAGGGTCGTGAGCTCCTGTGTTATTGCCCTATACTAAAAACGAACCCTTCTTGATGTAGTTCAAATTTTCACCACAACAATCAACATGTAAAATGTAAGTGGCACTGCAGTCTGTGTGTGAATTTTTAAATTCACACACAGACTACAGCGCCACTTTTATACGTAATTTTGCATTGTTGCATTTTTGCGGCGAAAATTTGAATTACATCATTAAGGGATCGTTTTTTCATCAATAGCTTCCTATCCTGTTTATATATCCATGATTCGGACGTACAGATACACGGGAAAAAAATAGCTACGTAGATCGTAGATCCTTTTCCGAAAAATTCATCACTTACAGCATATAATTAGTGCAAAATCACATAATAACTATGTTGCGAAGTATAAATATTTTGGTGTACTACAAAATTATTTATGTTGTTCTTATTTATCATTATTTATGCTATAATTACACAAATGCAGCATAAATTACGTAATTTATTATTTCCGAGAAAGTTTCATTGTTAACAACATAGTAAAGCAGTAGACATCCAACAACAACAATATTATGCTGCACAAGTCAATAGCTTTGTTGTGCAGCAAACTTCCTTTGTAAGTCTATTAAAGCTTCATACTGAGCTGCAAAAATAGTTAATTAGACAATTTATTAAAGTGTGAACATTTTGCACTGCTGCGAGTGTACATTAACATTGATTTTTGCCGTGAGGTACACGACTTTTACGTTGAAAAGTATTAAAGTTGTAAATTGAAAGAGCAAATAAAAAACTTTTTTTTTTGAACCAAAGTTAAATTCTTATTTCATTATTCATTTTTTTTTTAAAGTTAATTTATACAGTATTAACATGCAGAGTTTTTATATTTGATATAACAATGCAGTGATATATTGTTGTGCTGTGTACGTTACTGCGGGGCTTATTGTTGTGACACTACGAGAGAGAGAGAGAGAGAGAGAGAGAGAGAGAGAGAGAGAGAGAGAGAGAGAGAGAGAGAGAGAGAGAGAGAGAGAGAGAGAGAGAGAGAGAGAGAGAGAGAGAGAGAGATGAATGTGGTACAACAACAACAAAGTTGGCTACGAGGTTAGAAATAATATAAAAAAAGAGCTTCAATTGTATTTCAAACTTGGGTTTTGCTAACTCTAACTTTGGTTAGGTTCAACAATGGTAGGTTGAAACAATGGAGACACGTACAGGTGAGGTCGCATGTCGATACTTACGCGACTGCAGCCACAAATTAATTACAGTTACTTTAATTTCTGATATCAATTCATATTTTTTATATATGACTAAACTAAATATGAAAATATTGATATAGCACATTTTCAGCACAAATTGTTCAATACAGCATAATTTATGCTATACTTCATATTAACTATGGAAGATAGCATAAATATTATGTTGTACAGTATAATTATTTAAATTGTTCCATTTTAGTATCATTATGAAGACGTAAATGACGTCATTTATTGTTTCCATGTGAAGGACTAAACTTTTGTGTTCTTGTTTATTTACTTATTATAATTAGTTAATTATTATATATATTATATTGCTTATTTATTTTGCGGTGACTATGTGCAGGTTCGAGCCACTGCTGGGTGCGTACTGCGTACGTCAAGTGTGTGAGAGAGAGCACAACACGTTGCAAGAGCTGTGTTTACATACATTCCATGACGACGCACCGCATTAAGAATGTGCATGATTGATGGCGTGATTGCACCGTCCAGCCTGCCTAGACATTGCCACGGTTTGTCTAGATTATCATGGTGAATGCTGGGCTGTATATTTATAGAGTGTGCCCGATGTGAGTGCGGTTTGTTCTCGTTGATAAGATAAAGTCTTGACAAGATGTAGCACGGGAACACAAAGCAAGGAACAAGTTTGAAGCCTGGGTCTCAGTTTCGAGGTCCCTGGTGAAAGTGCATACAATGACTGCACTGGAGTATGCCGACGTTGCTCCAAGATGGCTGACGTCAGCAACAAGCAGTCTATAGATGTACAGTACATACATACTGTACAGCACACATAATAAGTACATATAACACTATACAAGTACATTTCTCGCTGTCGATATTTTGCATACAATAACTGCGACATGTCTGCTCATTAAAATAAAAACATATTTACATATTTTAAAAGCACTCGAGGTTTGAAGTTGAGTGTGCCACACTTGTGCTGGCGTCGCGGGGAAATACCAAGCAAGCGAGACATTTTTAATGACGTTTCAACATAATGATATATTTATATTTAGATGCAGAAGCGTGGCTCATGTATTTGTAATTAATATTGTAAGCACTTGCCAAGCAACAGACAGACACCTACACGGCCAAACAAATTACACATCTCAATATTTAGGTTAAGCCGGGATATCAGCTACTGCGGGATGTCATTAAATCGTTGTAAAGAAATAAAAATCTGAAATTTTGCCCAGTGATTTACTCGTACATTAGGATGAAGTGTTTATTTGTAATTTTGATTGTTGCAATTAAGGGAGTAGGGGACCGACCTTATATCTCAAAAACTAGCTCGTGTTTTGGGTCTAAATTTGGTGTCATTGTGTAGCTAAGGGTCACACCTAGCCGTGATAAAAATTTCAAGATGTGTCACCGTCCAAAAAAAAAAGAAAAAAATTATTGAAATTAACATTATGCCTTATGGGCTTAAAATTTCAAAAAATCATATAAAATTAATTTGCACGGTGACCACCCAAAAATTTTATATATTTGAAATTGTCTTAAGCAGAAGTATCATTGTGCAAAATTTCAGATTTTTTTGCCGATAAAAGTTTGAGTCTAATGGCCGACGTCGGTCCCCTACTTCCTTAAACAAAGATAACAAAAGTTTAACTAGAGATTGCAACTTGGGGAGTTATTTGTCAATGTAATCAACACACTCGCTTCTGCAACGATTTGTCTATTTAAATATTTTTAAATATTTCAGAATTTTAATTGAACCTCTTAAATATCTTGCTGACAAAAATAATTAAGTAATAATTATTTAAGCTATTTGCAGCACAATGTGTTCAATACAACATAATTTATGCTATAGTTAAAATAGCATAAATATTATGTTGTACAGAATAATTATTAATGTTGTTCTAATTTAGAATTATTTATGCTATAATGACATAAATGCAGCATAAATTACGTAGTTTATTCTTCTCGTGTACAAAAATAAATACGTAATTTATGCCACGTTTATGTCAAGTAGCATAAATATATCAACCAATATATTATTATGTTGATGTTGCATAGCAAAATATTTTACAACTGCGGCTCTCCAGTGAGACGCTATCACAATAATAAGATAAAAATTTGAAAATACCTCCATAAAAATTTAAATTTAAATATTTGAGGCCAGTCAACGCCGGCTTGCAAGTGACGTTCAGTGCCACGCCCACTCAGCAAGGGGGTGCATATTCACAAAATCTATTGTGCAAGGAAAAAAAAAAAAAAAAGACCCGTAGATATTTCCCTTTGACTTAAACATAAATTTTCAATTTTGACTTTGGCTCATTGCTTTGCTCCGAGCGAGATAAAACTTTGCATCATAATTTTACTTTTATCACTTACTTCGCTCTCTTCTTTCAAAACAAAACCGTTACTCAAAATAAAGGTGCTGTTGAAAACTTTTTCAAAATTATGGACTTTTAAGTTTAATGAGCAATCTTTTCAAATATTTCTATAAGGCTTTGTTTTACATTTTATATATTTTATCGTCTTAGCGAGGGGGAGTTATACCTTGCGAGTACACGGAAAGAAAACTAGAGTCGTGGGGCGTAAAGTTCAACAGAAAGGCTCAATAATACCAACCTCCTTGATTCAATCTCAATCAAACAGAATAAACCACGTAATTTATGCTGAATTTATGTCACAGTTGCATAAATATTGCCCAGTTGAAACAAAATAAGTCAATACAATATATTAGCTATCATAAATAGTTATTATGCAATATAGCCATACATTATGTTGTTATAATATAATAAATTTTGCTGAGATCAGCCTAATTATTACGTGTCCAACATTTTTAAATTACTATGCATCAAACTTATTATTCAATATAGCACATTTTCTGTTGTCATTAACTTTCTGAAATTAAGCTAGCATCATTGTATTACATATTTTTGTCTATAAAAGTTTTAATTGGGCACAGATATGGGCAAAACTATTTTCAAATTAACCCCAGCCAGAGGCAAAGGCTAAAGAATAATAAACCAGTGGCGTGCCTAAGATTGGTCAACCTCTATTATGATGTTGTTTTTTTTTTTTGTTGTTTTTTTTTTGTTTTTTTTTGCTTGCCATATTGTGTTATCATGCTACAACAGCCCCAATCCCAGTCAAGACATTGTCTTATCGACAGGAAAGGACTTTCCAACCAATGGAAAAGTAGACAAGGGCCGGCCACGGTCTAATTACACAGCCCGGCATTCACCATGGCAGTCTAGAGAAACCTTGGAAACGTCTGGGCTGGCTGGTCGGTGCAATCACATCAATCATGCACCTCCCGAATGCTGTGCGTCGTCATGAAATGCATGTAAACGTGCAACGTGTTGTGCTCTCACACTTGACGTACGCACCCAGCAGTGGCTCGAACCTATACTCGGTGAGGAGTACAGAGTTACGAGTCAGCTGCCTTCACCACACGGCCATACCAGCTGTGTCTTGCCATTGCAAGACATGATAGGCTGATGCTAGAGTTGCCGTGCGAGCTGGAGTTGGCATAACAGTAAAAGCAATGCACCCACCCCTGACTGCAGGCCATACGTATACAGCACAGATAGATAGATAGATATTGCATAGAACTAAGCACACTCATACATACGTTATACGTACAGATAGATAGATAGTGCGTGTGTCGGAAAACCATTACATTACAATGAGCTTGCGAGAGATTTAGAACCCATTTGGTCGGAGTCCGCCTGTGAGAGGAATATTTTTACAAATCATTCGACTTTGCTTGCTCTGATTTTACTCTCCTCTCTCTCTCTCTCCGTCTTGTAAAAATATCACAAATTTGATCCCGCTTACTTTGTATAATACGGCACGTTTTGTATAGGATATATCATGCTTCTTTTTTTTTTCACAAGTTTTTTTTTTCTTAGATCAATACAATTTTTTTTTTTTGTCAAAAGTGTATTGTGTTCTATTTTCATACTTTGATATATAAGGATTTCTATGCGTTATTTAAAGCAAACCAATATTGCTATGGCTTAGGACGCATAATGCTAAAAAAGAAGAAAGGAAGAAGAGAAAAAAAACTACAGAGCATATAATATATATATATATATATATATATATATATATATATATATATATATATATATATATATATATATAGTATAATGTTTAATTGTGTTAAAGTAACTAAACTGATAAAGATAATAAGAAGCGAAGTAATAAGGACTGAGCATCGATTGTTGAAGTGACACTTGGCTTATTGTAAAATATGGCAATGACAAAAATATTTAGCATATAAATTGTCATGCATACAAACTGCAAGACGAACGCAATGCCTTGCTAGCTGCATGCACCCTAGCCTTGCTAGCCATGCTCCACCGTACCGTACCATACTATACATACTACAATATAGTTTGCATAATATGCCAGACTTGAAGTACTTGGTATGCGACGTAAGCCCTCGCCTCTCCCCAGCAGATCATAAACAAATCTGGCAAAGTGCCTCGCAAATTGAAAATATTTTTGTATGTTACACAATGTCAGATCTCTGTGTACCGCACAGATCTACACTAAGAAATAATAATTCATTGATACTAAGTAATAATTAGGCTGCTGACAATTGCAGCATAACTTCAGCTAAACTGTATAGTAATTACGCTGCACAGTCATGTATCAAATATGTCATATTTCTATATCCTATTCCTATATACCCTAAAAATTACCACCAAGTTGATGAAAACTGTATCTGTGAACTATTATATATGTGAACCATTTTAAAACTTGATACCAAAACCCAAGATTACAAGACTATATTAGTCAAGATGTTAACTAAAAATCCTATTTTATTATTTTAATTATATACTACACAAATTATCAAATCTTTGTATAAATATAATGTACTGTATGTTGTATGTAATTATATATTTGTAAGATAAATGTACAGCATGTATTTTGTGTTTATAATAAATGAATTAAATATACCCTCCTCATATGTCCTATTCCTATATCATATTCCTATTATACTGTTCCACTGTTCCAATATATCATACTCATATGTTCTATTCCTATATCATATTCCTATTATACTGTTCCACTGTTCCAATATATCCTACTCATTATGTCCTATTCCTATATCATATTCCTATTATACTGTTCCACTGTTCCAATATATCCTACTCATATGTTCTATTCCTATATACTATTCCAAAATAGTAATATTTATGCTAAATAACATAAATATAGCATAAATTATGAAATTAAATTTTTTCCTGCTTGAAACAATTAGAAGTACTACACATAAAAAAAAATTACGTAATTGAAAGGGTTTAGCTTTCGTGTTACACCGTGTTATATAAGCAGTAAACTGACATTGAAAAGGAATTCGGCTCGACCGGGACTCGAACCCGGATCTTTGGTTTCCCAGACCATTCCTTTTCAATGTCAGTTTACTGCTTATATAACACGGTGTAACACGAAAGCTAAACCCTTTCATTAAAACTACCCGTGTAAAATAGGCGTTAAATTACAAACTCTCATAACTGCCCTCTACGTGGAGGCATATAGCTCGCAAGAGCACCCGCCATGACTGCTTAGCAGTTTAAACTGTCGCGCCAACGAAGGCACGCGCATGGCAAGCAGCGAAAGCTGACTATATATGAGCAGTGAATGATGTTGGATTGGAAGGAGTCTCGGTAGCGTAATGGTTAACGCAGTGGTCTGGGAAACCAAAGATCCGGGTTCGAGTCCCGGTCGAGCCGAATTCCTTTTCAATGTCAGTTTACTGCTTATATAACACGGTGTAACACGAAAGCTAAACCCTTTCATTAAAACTACCCGTGTAAAATAGGCGTTAAATTACAAACTCTCAATTACGTAATTGTTGCTACATTGAACACTTGCTATATTGTAGAGCACAAATGTTGTTATTTTGTAATAACATAAGTAATTATGCTGAACATGTTAACTATTATGTTATGTAGTATAATCACTGTACAATATAGCATACATTATGTTGCTACATTGAACACTTGCTATATTGTAGAGCACAAATGTTGTTATTTTGTAATAACATAAGTAATTATGCTGAACATGTTAACTATTATGTTATGTAGTATAATCACTGTACAATATAGCATACATTATGTTGCTACATTGAACACTTGCTATATTGTAGAGCACAAATGTTGTTATTTTGTAATAACATAAGTAATTATGCTGAACATGTTAACTATTATGTTATGTAGTATAATCACTGTACAATATAGCATACATAATGATGATCTGTTGTTTTATTGAGCTAGCATAATTATTACGTAGTTACCTTTTCATTGAAAATATTGCAATAGACTAAATTTATGCATATCTCGAGTGTTATTGTGATGTTCCAGTTTTGCTGACAGTATATTGTTAGCTTGCAGTGTGACGTCACAGGGTCGATGTTTATTGAATTGCAAAGACTTTGTCAACCTACAGTAAATCAAATTACAAGACGTTCGCCTAGTCACTCACTCAGGCTAACAAAAATATTGACACTCGCTTGCTTTGTTTGTCTCTGCTATTTCAATTTGTGGAGCAATTTTGTTAATGTAGCGGCACCTAATGCAAACTACAGCGAACGCAGTTTGTCCTTCTTTTGCAAATTTTAACTCTGCATTTCCGATATTTGTCATGTTTATATAGTAGACCAAAAATATTTTTAGTTTTTTTTTTTTTTTTTTTTTTTTTTACTTTTCCCGAAAGTCGATCTTTGCAACTGTGCAAAATTACAAGAGACAAACGTAAAGCGCTTCCGCTACCTTATGTAAAACCTTCAGGGTTGAAATCAGATGGCTTGTAACTTAATATCTCAGAAGAAAATTTGGAAATTTTATGATGCAATTTGAAAGTTGATAGTAACAGCTACCTATGATAAACCCGTGATACAGAACCCATGACCATCAGATAAGAGAGAAAATAATTATTGAAATTAACATGAGATCTTATCTTATGAGACTTGACATAAAAAAGTCATAATTTAAAATCTAGCATGGTTACACTCCATTTTGTTTTGTTTTTCTTTATTTCTAAGGATATTGTATTTCAATGTACCACTGTGCAAGTTTTCAGATTTTTCTTTATTTACAACTTTTTAGTCAAATCTCGCAGTAGCTGTGTTTTTACCTTCATAAATAACAAATGAAAGTGTTAAAAATATAAAATATGCGTGTTTTATTATTTTTATTTGTAAATTCTTTGCCGTTGAGCTATAATCATAAATTAAGCATCTGCAATTCCTTCTTCTTTTTTATTAATATTTTGAGAAACTATGAACCCCTAAGTTTTGCTTTCATTAAATAATTGATATTCAGTGACAATAATGCAGCTTGAATTGCTGGTAATTTTTGTTGTCAATACTTGCTCTCTCCCTTCTTACGTGTGTGTCCCCTAGACTGCAGACATTTGGTAGACAATTGTAGAGAGACTGCGCTGCAATGTAATTTGCATTGAGGGGAAGTGAAAGTTACGATGATGAATGTTTATTGAAGTTCGAGGATCTTGTTGAGCGCAATCTTAGAGGAACAAAGCAGAGCAGCAGGTATTATACTTCACGTCGTAATAACTTTCTAACTAAGAGAGGGAGGGAGAGATATCTAGCTATGGACCCGGCCAACACCGCAGCACTAGTGGGTGGATCTGTCCCGGGCTTGTACGTACTCTACCACCCGTCTGACAGCGAGAGAGAGAGAGAGAGAGAGAGAGAGAGAGAGAGAAGGCAGGAATGCGCTTCGACTCCATACTGGAGTAATGAATCATTGCTTAGCATAAGACAAACTTCGTTTAGGGATATTTTCTTTGGGAAATCAGCTACTTTTGGTTATTATTATAATTATTTTTCTCCACATACTTGAAAACTTATTTCAACCTATTAACATCAATGCTTTTAAAAATATTGCTAAGTATATTTCAACTGACAAAATTTGTTGTTTTTCTATACCAGCCCATGTTATTTAGTGCTCACAAATGGCGTTGACTTTTATATGACTACAACCACCTTATATGGAGCTATGTCATCCTTCTGAGAGAGAGAGAGAGAGAGAGAGAGAGAGAGAGGTAACATCAGAAACAAAAATGAAAAATACCCCGAGGGTGCGAGATAACTGAAAACGTTGAAGTATCTGATCTGGTACTTGCGAACAATAATAATAAGAGTCATTATAGCGCTCTCAATAGGTAGCAAAGAATTGGAGAAACCATAACTGAAAAATACACACGCCAGCATACCAGCTCTTAAAGTTAAAAGTTGAAACCCTCTTTTTATTTCATCTCAATACATTTTCACAAAAGAGAGCAAGTCAAAGCAAGAGAGAGAGAGAGAGAGAGTATAAAAGACTGAACTTTTCTAAAAGCTACTTTGCCTATTCAAATTTTTGATAAAAAAAAATATGATGAATATTTTACGTATATATAAACGTAAAAATAAATTTGAAAGACGACTTTTGAGTTTAAAATTGGTTGGCTACATTTAGCGCAAAGTTTCTAGCAGGCTAACAAATTTCAATACCACAGACTAAATAATTTTGTCTTCATGAAAATATTGTATAAAATCTTTGTGTACAGAAATAATAGACAAACTAGACTGAACATTTGTGCTTTCATTTGTCGGTGTGCTCAGGTTGCGCTGCTGTCTCGTCTTTTGTCTCCACGGCTAAAACAAATGAACATCGGACTTGACAACGGTTTTTACAGTGTGGTTAACCGGCGGCTCTATGACATGTTTTAAACCACAGTAATTAAAAATACTTCTGCTTGGGAGAGGCTCCAAGTATTACGTGCTCTTAGAATGTCCAGTCAAACATTATTCTATACTGCATAATAACTATGTTACAAAGAGGAAATATTATGCTGTATAGAAGTGTATGCATTCTTAATAAAGTCTAAAGTTCAACGTCATGATGGATTACTCAATAACCTGGGCTGATATAGGAAAATGTCACATTTTACCAGTTAAAAAAAAAAAGTGTGTCACTTGACAGCCCTCACGTATATGTGACGTCACAGTGTTTATGTTGATGTATAGCATTGTTGTTATGTCCCTCCCTCAGTGAGATAGTCGTCTGTCACATGTTGCGATATCAATATAAGTTTGCTACAGCAAGCCAGCTAGCACTTGACAGCCCTCACATATATGTGACGTCACAGTGTTTATGTTGATGTATAGCATTGTTGTTATGTCCCTCCCTCAGTGAGATAGTCGTCTGTCACATGTTGCGATATCAATATAAGATTGCTACAGCAAGCCAGCTAGCACTTCACAGCCGTCACATATATGTGACGTCACAGTGTTTATGTTAATGTATAGCATTGTTGTTATGTCCCTCCCTCAGTGAGATAGTCGTCTGTCACATGTTGCGATATCAATATAAGATTGCTACAGCAAGCCAGCTAGCACTCCCTGAGGCCAGCTTCATATCGCGATCTCACCGTGCAAGTCAATAGCTCTCACACTTACTGTGACACGCACAGTCGTACAAATATATATCACAACAAGGAGTTAGCAGTCTTACACAAGAAAACAAGAAATATCACACTTTATGTTACATTGTTGCTCACGTTATTGCAACAGTAGTGTTAACTCCTAAGTAATATAACAATATGCCACATTGTCAATATGTATATCATCTTATATTATATTACATCTCTGACTAAGCAGATCACTCTGACATATGTGTCAATAACTCCTAAGTAATATAACAATATGCCACATTGTCAAGTTGTATATCATCTTATATTATATTACATCTCTGACTAAGCAGATCACTCTGACATATGTGTCAATATCACACTTTATGTTACATTGTTGCTCACGTTATTGCAACAGTAGTGTTAACTCCTAAGTAATATAACAATATGCCACATTGTCAAGTTGTATATCATCTTATATTATATTACATCTCTGACTAAGCAGATCACTCTGACATATGTGTCAATATCACACTTTATGTTACATTGTTGCTCACGTTATTGCAACAGTAGTGTTAACTCCTAAGTAATATAACAATATGCCACATTGTCAATATGTATATCATCTTATATTATATTACATCTCTGACTAAGCAGATCACTCTGACATATGTGTCAATAACTTTGGCTCAATATGCACCAAATATCTTACTTACTTACTTACTTACTTACTCTCATTCAAATATCACAGGCCTCAGTTTTTAATCTTACATTTTTACTTGGGTTTATACTTAAGTTATGCCTCGTCTCTCTCTCTCACTCTCTCTCTCTCTCTCTCTCTCTCTCTCTTCTCTCTTCTCTCAGGGCACAATTTGACGCTCGCTCTCTCTCTCTCGACTATCAGCACAAAAACAGTGACAAGTCATTGAAAATTCTTTATATCTCGCGGCTCATGCTGACTTCTCAGCGACAAAATTACACCAAATTTCTTACCATTGTCTTCTCTCTCTCTCTCTCTCTCTCTCTCTCTCTCTCTCTCTCTCTCTCTCATGCCACAAACAATACTCTCGTTTTCTATCTCAGCTTCAGATAATAATTAAAATTGTTTCACTTTTTTTCTTTTTTTTTTCTTTTTCTTTCTTTCTTTTCTTTTTTACGCTCATTCAAAATTGCTTTACATTGATTGTGAAAAAAAACCTGAAATTCCACAACGGTTAAGTAAAAAGTATAAATAAGTACATAATATCACGATGGGGCTATTATACATTTTATATAGCACGTGCATATATGGCACTTGTACCAATTGTACTGTGCCCAACTTTGTATTGTAACTGTCACGTATTGAGCCTTTTCTCCATCTCAAATCTAATATAAGAAAGAAAAAAAGAAAAAAAGAGTAGTGTCAGTAATAGGATTTGAACCCAGTCCCTTAGTTAGAGTTGTCAATTACTAAAGCCTGTAACAATAGCGAGCAGTGTCAGTGACAGACAGACAGAACGTCTTCCTCCAGACTTCCTTACTGTAAGTATCCTGCAGGATAGGCAAGAAGTCGGGCATGTATGTGGCGCGGGTTGCCTACCTCTCTGTGTGACAGACCCAACAATAGAGGCAGGTCATTCACCTCTCTACTTTGCACGACAACAATGGTCACAGCACAGAGACATTGTGAGCAACAATACTTCGCCGTCATCACAAAGCTACACTAGATATTGCCAGTAAACCATAAGTTTCTTTGTGAAGTATGAACAATTTTTGTTGTTACGTTCAGTAATTAACTGCAGTTCTTGAGCAAGTAAGCAGCGCTGTTGCACCAACATCACTTACGTTACATGCATAGCTTAGTAATCTATCAAATGTCAAAATAACAATATTAATGCTACTTAACATTAAAGTTGTTGTTTTAATTAACTTCCCTGGAGAAAGCAACAATGAAAACACGTCACTAATGAAGAAAATTGTCGTCTTTAAGTTTTCAGAAGCACCGAGTTTTAGTTTTAAACATCGTATACAAGGTTTATACAGCATCGTATAACATATTCATAATCCTCTCCCTTTGCTCCTAAAAATAAAAATAAAAAATACGCTATTACATTTAAAAAGTTGATCGTCATTTGTTCGTGGGTTAGAACACTTAAAACAGAGTTCACTAACACGAGGCTTCATGTCAAGAATTATTTGTAAAGAAAGTTTAAATTGAAATCGTTAATTAATATAGAAATAAATAAAAGATCTTGAACACAAGAAAACAATTTTGTTTTGACAACCGCTTCATTACAGACAGTTCACTCATTATCTAAATATATTATTGTTTATCGAGTACCTATACATTGATTATTTAGCGATTGTTTGATTATACATGCGAGTATATGACTAAATATTCAGTCTGGTAGAGGCCATAGTGTCAATGTAAGTATGATGAGCAGCCAGTAATGTTATTCGTAAACCCCAGCTGTTTTCTTGCTGTAAAAAATGCGCATTACATTTAAATAACCAAAGTTGATCTTCATTTTTAGTTAAATTGAAAGATACGAAGTATTTCTCGCCTTGCACCTCGCAATGCCAGCAGAGTGCGTCATAATGTACCTCAATACTGATGTTCATATTGTGATCATAATATTTTTTTGATTGAGGCTGCTCCTTTATATTTACTTATTTACGTCAGTTGAAACCTCGATGTTGATCACCCTGCCTAAATACTACCAAATATTGGAGAGCTTTATTGATTTGTTGTTTTAATATTTGAATAACTTTCTCATGCGAAACTTTGCTGCATGCTTGCAAAACTAACATTAGTGTAAGTACGCTAGAGCTTAGATTTGAGAAGCCGGCAGTTGTGAGGCTTCTTGCCGCCAAGTTTGTCGTGACAAGTATCGCACTTTGTGGCTTCAGCAGCCAGCGTGTCATGATCGTGCGGTATGTTTACTTTTAGACAAAATAAAAATAAATATTTCAAGTTTCACTGAGCTAGGAGTGAGAGTGGGCGTGGCTTAGAGCGGGCATAGATTTATTTGTTTGTTGTGGTTTTGCATATGTTCGTTCGTTCATTCATTGATTCATTCATCCATAGTTGTTTTAAAATAAAGATTATCGAAAGATAGATCAAAATTATTTACAACTATTTACTTCAAAATTATTTACACAGTTCGACATTTTACTTAAAAAAAACGTAGAAACCTTTGATAATCTTAATGTACTGTACAATCAAGCATAAGTCTAGAACATTGCAATTATACAGCACTCAGACCGGCATTTGTCATATGTTTACAGCAACAAACCATGGAAACTTCATAGCTAACGTAGGTCAGTTCAGTAAAATTACATTTAAATGTTCCAGTATTAGCCTTATTCAGTGAAGAAACCGTGGAAAACTGTTATCAACTGCTCAATATGAGGGTTATGTCACAAAAATACACGTCAGTTTAATTGTTTACAATTAAATATTGGCAGTCAGTAATTACATGACGATGTATGTAAAGTAATGGTGTAATTAAAGTTAATTAGTATTTGAAGCACGTGCTGCGCGATCAATATAAAATCAATTGCATGCTCAGCAGTGACGACGGTTATATAGTTTAAATTTGTGTTTGCATGTGATGCACGTGTTCTGTGTACTAACTTTACTTACTACGGCAAGTACTTTACCTTACATATCTCGGTACTAATGTACTTACTTACTTAGTACAGCAAGTACTCAAGCTTTATGTTACATTATCTCTGGCTGGCTCGGCTTTAATCTTCATTACCTTGCTCGGCGTATCTCTTTGTTAAAAATAGAAAAAAACATACAAACGGAGCTGTGTTTAATTTGTCAAGATTTCAATTATATTTTGCAGGGTATAAGTGATTTTCTCCACTTGTATTCTCGCTGTCTCATCTGCTTGTTAGCGACACAAGATGTAAGCGGGAATTTCATTTAAATGACATCGTGGCACGTGAGTCACGGAGACACGAAACGTGATGTATAGCAGTACTGAGGCTGTACAGTACAGCTTAGTATGACAGTGTATATGTCTGTACATTACTGTAGAGAACAGCTCGGTATTGATCATTGCAGACAAACAATGCATGAAAATCTCAGAGAAAGACGACAAAATCGAAGTGACAATGTAGCAGCAGGGAGGAGTCACCACCGACTTGGCTCAAACATTTGCTACACGTCTTGACATGTAAAAACCCTGGTATGTGCCTTAATTGAAGTTATTATTATTATTATAATTAAATTGTGATCAGAAATCAGCTCTTTCAGCAATACGTAAGAAATAAAACTTTGCTGCAATCTAATTAGACGAACCCAATTCAATTGTATTTAAAATAACAAGTTTTATAAGTGGAAAAAATCTGGACGATGATAAAAGTGATTTCTCTGCAAGTAATAACATTTTAGCTCGAAACAATTTTGTTATTTTATCGTCCAGAACTGCCATGTAAATCTAGCTTACGACCGCTCTCCTAAACTACGTTCTTATGTACTATGTATATACGTATGTATCATGTACTATGTATGTATATATCCATGTATGTATGTAATGTATCCCATAGATTTATATTTTTACATGGGCAGCTTATCTTAACCATAACTTGCCAGTGCTTGCCGTACAGCAAAGATTCTCTCTCTCTCTCTCTCTCTCTCTCTCTCTCTCTCTCTCTCTCTCTCTCTCTCTCTCTCTCTCTCTCTCTCTCTCTCTCGTGCACCGTGATCAAATTTATTTTTATACACGTCCAATATCAAATAACAACAACAATAAATATTCTGCAGCTGATAAAATTTTTATATAAGTAAAAAATAAACTTAGCAAACTTTGTATTAAAACTGTTTTATCATTTGTGATCAGCGGCCATATTTGAGGCAACGATTACCTTGCTAAGCATAGGAAATATATTTGAATTTAAATTGTGGAGTGAAGAAATAACGTAGTTTATGCCGCTGCAAGGACAAAAATAACTACGTAATAATTATGCTAGCTTAATTTCAATGATTTCTATTCATTAGCGTTAGATTGAGGAAGGGTGTATTTTTGCTTGGGTCACTTAAAAATACAGTAAGCTTTCCAACTTTAAGAAATGTTTACTTTTCTTATATATATATAGTCATCTTCAATATGGCATTATATATTGGGGTCAATCGCCTTGTTCTAGTGACGTCTTTGTTATGCAAAAGCCTGCGATTAGAACCATTTTTGGTACCTACCCTCCTATGTCATGCCAGCCTCATTTTATAGAATTAAATATTTTACCTTTGCCATGTATTTATATTTATGAATGTGTTAAATTTTTACGAAGATATCCTTCTTGGTTTAAAACAGTCCGCAGTGTCCACTCATATGAAACTCGAAGTAGGAGTGACAATTATTACATTGAGAATCAACATTTATCGCTTAGTAAAAGGGGCCCTGAATACTGTATTCCACAACTATATAATGCGCTGCCATCTAGTATTAGACAATGTGAATCATATTTATTATTTAAGAAATCAGTACAAAACTACCTGCTTGAAAAGATGTTTTACAGTGTATCTGAGTATTTAGCAGTTAATAATTTCAAATATAATTAATCTTAAATAGGACATAACTTGAATTAAATTTAATTGTATTTTGTTGTATGTATATGATGTGTTTTGACTTGACTTGTTCTACTCTGTAAAGACATGGAACGTAATAAAATCTTATATCTTATATCTTATATCTTATATCTTCATTCTAACATAATTTATGCTGTCTATGCTGAATAATAATTAAGCTGCACAGAATGACATACAAACATGTCTTGCAGTTCAAAAGTACACACCATTGTGATAATATATTTAACATTTAAATTTAGCGCCTTTTTTTCTTAAAGAATAATGTTGGAAGTTTACCATATTGGCAGTTTTCTAGTATAGTAAAATATATTGTTTCTATCGAGTGTAACAATTGTCATGCCTGTGCTGGACATGCCGGACATACGGACACAATAAGTTAAGTAATTTATACAACTACATTTATGTCATTATGGCACAAATGTTGTTAATTTAGAACAATATAAATAATAAAACTGTACAACATAATATGTATGCTATACAACATAGTTATTATGCAGTATGGTATAGATTATACTGTATTGAACAAATTGTGCTGAAAATAAGCTAGCATAATTACTGCGTATTTATTTTTGTACGTTTATATGCTGTAAGAAGTAATATTTATGCTCTTTAACATATCTATTATGCAGCATAGCATAACTTTTGTTATAGAGAATAAATTTTGCTGACAATAAGGTAGCACAATTATTAGGTTTCTTTGCCATGCATGACGATGAAGAGAGAGAGAGGGGGGGGTTACTTTGTGATCGTCGTCTCAATAGAAATACAATCACTTGAAGACAACGTACACATTGCAATAAATTTGAATATTTTGAGAAGTAGCAGAAATTTATGACATGATAACATTTATTATGTTTGTGAGACTTAGTCCCGTGAGTAGAGAGAGAGAGAGAGAGAGAGAGAGAGAGAGAGAGAGATGTTATTGACAGAAATATTGCTCTCCCCTCTCTCGACAAAAAGTGCTGAAATGTTGAATTGTTTATCACTTGGAGGTGTAAATCAAATTTGTGTCAATTTTGAAGCAGCCTCGAGCTAGAGGAAATATATTTCTTGTTGTTTCTTTGTGTCAGCATCTTTGTATAGACTTGAGAGAGAGAGAGAGAGAGAGAGAGAGAGTACTTGGCCACAAAGAAAGTGTCGCATGACTTGAGGCATGTACTGTACCTCTCAATATTGTAATGATGTCTCTCTCTCTCTGTCTCTCTCTCTCTCTCTCTCTCTATGTTTATACCAGCACCATGTTCATATGTATGCACTGCAACATTTGCTCCAATTTATTTCTTACATCACAGAAGCAGTTTTCTCTTGTAAACAATCACAGTTACAAATAACAAGGCATTGATTTGAAAAACCGCATCGTATGTACAAAAATAACAACGTAATAACTATGCCAGCTCAGTGCAGCAACATCTATGCACATAAGTTGATGTCATTATGCTATACTGATTATACCTCCTATATATAGGTTTAAAATAATTAAATAAAAGTTCAACTCTGATGCAAGAACCTAATAAAAAGAAGAAGACAGTGGATTTTGTACCACTCAAGAAAAATGCATCCATTACAATTTTTGTGTATATGACATTTACATTTTCTGCTTCTTGCCTCAAATTAATATAGAAAATATGTAAATATTATGTATGCCGTGATACATAAATAATGCATTTTTCTTCTTCTTCTTGTTCTTTATTTCTTTTTTTTTTATATAGGCCATCCATTTGATGTAAAAAAAAGTTGATAGACAAAGTTCCTATATAACAATATTTGATAACAAGAAAGCAAATATTTTTTCCTTCCCAAATAAATAAATTGGCGTGTCATAATTTTGTTGCTCGTTCATATATCAGCTGATATCCCGAGGCTGTGCAGGCTGTTCAGGCTGCTGTAGTTAATGATGGATGTTGATCTCGCTCACATCAAGCAGCGAACAAACGGCAAATCAAATAAACCATTTGCTATAGCTGTGATCGAGAGAGAGAGAGAGAGAGAGAGAGAGAGAGAGAGAGAGAGAGAGAGAGAGAGAGAGAGAGAGAGAGAGAGAGAGAGAGAGAACATTTGTTTCTTATAGCATTTCTTGTCTATAGGAACAACAAAAACTGATGTATGTACACAGAGCAAACAAACTGCTACCGTGGTCCAGTACATTCAGGTTTACACATCATATAGTCCAACGAAGCTAAAGATAACGTAAGGCAGCGACTGCGTATTTCGTGCGTCATCTGCAAGATTTAAATCTTTATTTCCGGTATTTTTGACGTTTTGATGGCGTGAAAATATTATCGTGAGTAATTTTCTTTGAAAAGTTGAACTTTTACCGGAAATAGATCTCAGCGATCGGGTAAATTCGGCAAAGACGCAGTCGATGCCTTACGTTATCTTCAGATTCGTTGATACAGTCTGAATATTTACTGAAGATACTCTCATACAGACACGATAAGTTACAAAGCATTGGATGTATGCAAAACTGGTAAATATAGCAACATAGCCACAGAGCAAGGCAGAGACAAAATATATTGAAATGTTGCATTGTACTTGCTTTGTTTATAACTCAATGTGTTCGCATGTGCACAATCAATGTATCTCGCATAAGAACTTCGTGTATGGCAAGATGTACTACATAAGGTACAGTTGCAGTCATATAATATGTAGAAGGTGCAGGTGCAGTTTGCCCAGGTAGCACCAGGTATGGAACCTCACATTAGGTGAAACACAACAAGAGGGGACAGGTGCAGTCATATAATATGTAGAAGTGCGCAGGTGCAGTTTGCCCAGGTAGCACCAGGTATGGAACCTCACATTAGGTGAAACACAACAAGAGGGGACAGGTGCAGTCATATAATATGTAGAAGTGCAGGTGCAGTTTGCCCAGGTAGCACCAGGTATGGAACCTCACATTAGGTGAAACACAACAAGAGGGGACAGGTGCAGTCATATAATATGTAGAAGTGCGCAGGTGCAGTTTGCCCAGGTAGCACCAGGTATGGAACCTCACATTAGGTGAAACACAACAAGAGGGGACAGGTGCAGTCATATAATATGTAGAAGTGCGCAGGTGCAGTTTGCCCAGGTAGCACCAGGTATGGAACCTCACATTAGGTGAAACACAACAAGAGGGGACACTTTAAACGTACGTACGTACAA